>PVIU01002798.1:0-161326 GCA_004026605.1 Ondatra zibethicus
TATGTTATTATTATGGTATAAAAACCATGTTTTAGACCAAACTATAAAGTCAAAAAATGTTTAAATCAGAATACATTAGTAGGTGCTAAGAAATAATTAACAATAACATTTATGTATTTATCATACAGTTTAAATATTATTTACAAGTATCTCATAGTAACATCTGATTTTTAGAGAACTTTGCTATCCTTCAAATAAATAACTATTAACAAATTCAATATTGATTGAGTAAATTATCTGTTCAAAACTATTTACCTTCTAAATATTTGAAGATTTACATTTTTAACTGAGTGTACGTCTGTGTGTGAGTATGTGCCCATGGGTAGAGGTACTGGTGGAGGCCAGAGGCGTCTGAGCCTCCTGGAGCTGTAGTTATAGCCAGTCGTGAGCTGCCTGATGCAGGTGATGAGACCCAGACTTCAGTTGTTTGGAAGATCAGTGTGATCTTAACCACTGCCCTCACTGATTATTTTTAATTAAGGGCTCTGGTTTTGTTTTTTGTGTGATAGATGTTCATGTATGTACATTTGAATGTGCAAGTGCATGTGAAAGCCCGGGCTTGGTACCAGTTTCTCCATCTATAGCTCTTCACCTTGTTTTCAGTCAGTCTGTCACTGGATGTAGGGCTCATCTATTCAACTACACCAACTGGCCAGAAAGACTCAAAATTTTCCCGTCCCTGCCTCTCCAGCATGGAAATGATACTGCTGCCAGACCTGGCTTTTATGTGGATGCTGATAGTGCAGACAAATGTCCTCATGCTGTACAGGGACACACTACCTAACGAGCCATTTCCCCAGCCAAACTGTTTACTATTGCCTTGTTTGGTCCTTGCTGTTTCAGTCCTTATTGTTTTATATAGAAATGTTTCCAAAACAATAAAAGTACAATTTGTACTATGTACAATTCGTACTATCTCTGTTATGTATATTACAGATATCCTCGGTTCAAACGGCGAAGAATCCTGGCTGTATTCTTTTATTCTAGCTTCTTGTTTAGGAAAGATATATGTGCTGTATTTAAAGATCAAATCACAGTTCATGTCTGGATAAAACGAAATATTTCTAAGTAATTAGAGTTCAGCTTGAGTTCACTGGCTTATCCAATTTAACCTTCCTTAAACACTCCATCTCAAATACAAAGGTAAATATGAGGAAACTGAAAGTTTCACATCCCTTCTGTGAAGTGTGAAATATGAGAAATCAACCTCATATAGTAACAGCCACAGTTGACTTAGATGAACAAGTATCCAGAGCTATTTGAAGAAAATGCCCTGACTGGGATCTACAGGCCTGGGTGCAACCTTTTCCTATACCGTTCTACATGACCATGCGCAGGAACTGACATGTGAAATTGTGTCTACAGTGCCAGGATGTGGTAAACATGAAACCCTAGAGACCACGCCCTGATAGGATGGATTGTAATGAGAAGCTACTTCATCAGGAAAGGCCACTTCAAACAGCACAGAGTCTTGGCAAGCGTGACAGCTTTTCCGTCTCTGCCTCCTTCCATCCTCCTCCTCTGGGTGCTGTCTCTAGAAGACCCAGAAGCTGCTCTGCAAACTGGGGTAGAAGAAGAAACTGAGGGAGGAGATGAGCTCAGCCACCTCTCTCAGGCATCAGTAACTTAGCTCAATCACCCAAGCTGAGAGAAGAGGAAAACTTGGTTCTCGTTCAAGTTGGGCACTGAACGTCCAATAAACATTGCCAAACTGTTCTGAAAGTGAGAGCGCACACAGGACCTCCCATAACTAAGGACTGGGAACAATATGGAGTCTCAGTTCTGAGAGTCAGAGCGAAGGCCAAGCTTATCATATTTGGGAATGTGAACGCTATAGAGTCTCCAGATATTCAGCCAATGGCAGAAGAAAAAAATTTCCCTAAGGTACATATTTTGAATACAAAGTAGAATAGAAGAATACCATAAATTTTGACCATATTGCCCAATCTCACCACTGCAACATAGTACATGTAAGCTTTGTGTAACTCTTAGTATCCCCCCATGCAAGGTACATGTGAATATGTTGCCTTCGGAATTGAATATTTTTCTTCTTGGAAATCTCTTTTCTGAGGAGTGAGAAATGAAGTGAGATCACATTTGACAAAACTAGTTCAATGCTAACAGAAAACCACAATCAATGTAGCCTGCTCATTGTCCAGCTAAACACTTCAAACCCACAGCACGACACAGAAGTTAATGGCCAGAGTAGAATGAGAGTAAATCACATCAGGATTATAGCAAGATGATCCATGAAAAGATAGTTTAAATGTAAGTAGAACAACAAAAAGATCTGCTCATTTCATTTATATTCGACAGTACAAAAAATTTTCAGACATCAGCAAGTATGCCAGATTTTTAAAAAGTAACATTCTGTATCGACATGAAAATGTTTTCCTTTAGAACAATGAGACCCTTGAAGACTGCAGACAGCATCAGGCCTATGGGTAAGAGTCAACACGAATAAGTGAATTAGAAACAAAAGATTTTCCACCATTAATCTACTACCCTAAACTGTTCGAGAAGTTCTAGGTAAAGTAGTTAAAAAGTGAATATGTTACATATAACAAAACAAAAATTCACTACCTTCAGTTATTCTTTTATCTTTGGCATCATGATTAAAGTAACTCTCCTTGCCTAACATATATGAGGCCTGAAGTTCAATCCCCAACACTGAAAAAGCAGTAAAAGAAGGAAAATGGGGTTGAGGAAGTAGCTTGGTTAGGAGAATACTTGCCAAGCATTCGTGAAGCCATAGGTGAGATTCCCAACCCTGCACAAAACTGGTGGATGGGAGTGCATTAGCAATCTCAGCACATAGTAAGTGGAGTCAGGAGGATCAGGAGTCACCCTCCAATACTCAACAAGTTCCACGCCAACCTGGGCTACGTGAAACCCTGCCACAAAAAAGGAAATCTTTCCTCAATATTATTTCAAAATAGTCATTTGCATGTCTTCTTCTAGAAGTTACTTTAGGTACAGGTAGTGAACTACATTTTCTCCAAAAGTCTATTCACTTTGTACAATCAATTTCTCCTCTCACTAATTCAAAGGAACAACATTAGTATATACAGAACGTATGTGTGTGAGTGTATGTGTATTCCTGTATTCCCTCACTAGCTTCCAGGCTCTGAATTTCATTGCATTAGCATCAGCCCATGTTAATGACCACATCTTTGTGGACGTGAGAACCATCTTGTGGCTTTACACTTTGTAGATTGTCATTAGAGGTCACTTATTCTGCTGCCTACACTTGACCTATTTGTGTTCAGGAAATTTGTTGACGATATATGAATGTTCTGTGTGGACACTTTAAATAGAGTTTTTCAAAACACACAAATCAAATCCCCATTGTTCTCGATTTCCCATATCCACTTTGCAATCTCCCAGTTTTTCATTTTGGCTTTAGTGGTGTCTGCTTTATGGGGAGTGTTTTCCACATCTACAACTCACAGCTGTAAGAAATGATCTTTATTCTTCCCTAACTGAAATTAATTTTGCTCTCAAGTCCCCACATCCCCTGATGCTGAAAACTTTCCAATTTATGTTCTTCCAGGTGAAACGCAGACTCCCTGGAATAAGTATTAGGGAAAATTATTTCTCTGCCCACCCATTTTTTTCCTGTCTCTTCTTCTGCAGTGAGGGCGGTGAGGGAGTAATGTCAGCTGCCAGAGACTTAGCTATGATTCTAGGCCTAGTGTCAGGGCCCCAGGGGTTTTCTGTTTCCCTGAGTTCAGTGTCAGTCACCGAGGCCAGCCAGTCCTTTCCTTCAACACTGGCTGACGAGTCGGAAGTCATTGTGCCTGGCAGACATTTTTCTTGGAGTGTATCTTGTAATCTTGTCTAGCATGCTTCTCTAAGCAACTCTGAAACTGTGAGGTAAAACCAGACACTGGAGATTCTGTACAGATTGCCCACACCTATTTATAGGATTCCCAGAGTCTCTCTTCTGCTCTCGTGTCACAGTGGGAGAAGGCCATACTAATGCAGTTTCAGAGTTCCCCAAAAAAGAGAATGTGTTCTACCTACAGCCCTGTTGCCTTTGTCTCTATTTATGTTTGAATCCTTAGCCACATTTGCTAGAACAACATCAAATATTTGTTTGAATTTTATTACATGTATTTACTTATGTATGCAGTGTGTGTGTGTTCATGCCTCCTCTAGCACGCATGTGCTAGTGCCTATGTGGGTTGAAGGATCAACCTTCTAGGAATCAATTCCCACCTCTCACCTGTGGGTCCCAGAGATCCAACACAAAGCATCAGGCTTGACAGCCGGCTTTGCCTGCTGAGCCACCTTGCTGACCCAAGTTATGTATTTATCTCAATCCTTTGGCCTATGGAATAAATTCTAAGATCTTATTTGCCCAGCTTTTTAACCAGATAAGCAAAATTGCGTCGTAAGTAGCAGCAAACCGACTTACTCCTCCCTGGGAAGTTCCGTGGTGCTGACTCCAGACGACTTTGAAAAGCGCCATCTCTTCCGATGATTTACAGCCGCCTACTTAGCAACTCTACTACTCATCAAAAAGTGGTGATTTTTCTCATCTATCTTAAAATCTGGTGTGTTGGTTTGTTTATGCCAAACTTTAATTCTACGTGATGAACTTTCAAACGTGATTTTAAACTGTTGTGAATAAAAGCAAACAAAAAACTCTCAAACTACAGTTCTGCCAACTTCCCTGTTTTGTCCTTCCAGAAGGTTCTGCTGAGCACTATACTTGTCCCTAAACATGTCAACTGAGATCTTTTCATCCCTGCTAATTGATGCCTTTCAAAAACAATTTTCTCTGCTTGGTGTCTTCTCTTCCACTAGTTTTACCAAATGAAAACCACCGTCTCAATTTCCAAAGGAGGGGTGGGCCTAACAAAGCACGCGAAGAAAATCCACATTGCTTTAATAGCTCCCAATTTAAGCTTTTTACATTTATTCCATTGCTGTGTTACTTCACACACCTGGACGTGAAGCGATGGCTAGTATATGTTTTCAAGAGCATTTGGTAAAATAAAAGCACTCTCCCTGCCCAGCTCACACACATTCGCTAAACTGGCATTGCTCTCTACTTGACTCTCTTTGCTGACGTAGCTCTGTCTTGTTTTCTAAAATCTACTTGCTCATCTCATGTTAGGGGCATTTTTAAACATTAGTCTTGTTTCTTTTTGGAAATTGAAATGACCTATTAATAGCATCAAAGAAGTTTATTCTTTATAGTCTCATTTGTTCACTTTTAGTATTTTCAAATTCCAATTTGTTTTTATATTAGAGTTTCTTTTGATGTTTACTCTGCTTTTTACTTACTGGTAACTTATATATAATTTATTTGCTTGTTATTTTATAAAATATATATAGCCATTTGGGAAATTTTATTTATTATTTTATTATATTTATATATTTATATATGTAATTTTTATCAATAATGCCATGCAAAAATAGAGAACTTCACTGTTTTTACTTTCATATATTTCTGAATCTTTCACAATTTTCCTAAATTTTTAAATAAGAGCTTATATAAACTTAAACTGTGTGGGTATTTGTTCCGTATGAAACAGCGAACTCACTGTTCTCACTAAACTCTCAGACGTCATCTCTGATTATACTACAAACATGTACACCAGCTTACACTAAAGAACGAGAAACTGGCCATATTGCTTTTGCTAATTACCCTGTGACAAAAAGAAAAAAAAATCTTCTTGCCACAGAGGTGAAAGCCAACACTCCCAAGGAAAGCAGTAGGACCTTTATTCTTGCAAGGAGAAGAAAGAATGTCTCTGGAACTTCAACAAGGAAATCTGCTGTTTGTATAGATCCCTTGCTATGACACTTGGTCACACTGTGTCATCTGTCTGTTTTCCTAAAACCCTTTCTCTTTTACCCAAGCTGCTGAACAGAAGTCGGCTTTGAGGACAATAATCCAATCTCATGTCAGCAGTTTCCCTTTGAAGAGAACTGTCACTTTGTGTCAATTGTAGGAATTTGTGTCAATTTCTGAAATCAGTTCATATTTGCTCTGTAGTACATCATTTTGCTCATGTCTCAAACAACGGAAGACGTACCTAAAAATGTATTGAATATGACAGTTCCATTCTCTCGTGCAGATGAGCTTGAAAGACAAAGGTGAATATTTTGGGTGCAACAAAAACACCTAACTAACGGGGCCCAAAACTTCAGTGCTTGAATTTGACTTCGCATCATTTTCACTGACTAAAATAAAGTGAGCTAGAATTGGCATATCATTAAATCCTTTGTCTTCCTACTTATCTTTGGTCTAAACTTTGTTTATCTACAAAACACTTTACCTTTTACTTACAGCATAGAGATGAACACCATGAATGCTTGTCATGTAAGCACAGTGTTCTTATTGGGTGATGGCTCTCCTGTCTTCTACACAACAAACTATAAATCAGCTTGCTTTTCTGAGAGCAGACAAGTTTGCATAACATCACTGCCTGCCTTTCCACTCTCAGGCAATGGGGAACCAGAAAGCAGACCCCTTCTCTGTGAAGTGTTCTCTCTGCCACTGAGTGGATATCTTATTTGGCATCATAACTTAAACAGCTGAAATGATGTTCAGCTCATTTTCCAAGGTCAGTTCCTTCTGAAAATTAATAGGCATTCCAAATTGAGAAACTTGAGAGAATCTATCAATCTTAAATTTTTTCTGCCCCCCAAATCTAAGATTTTCCTAGCATCTACATTTGTTTTGCTCTAAAACAGAACCATAGAAAATTTAGCACACCACACTGTGTCAGTAATATAAGGATTAATACTCAATATATGGAGAATATATGAAGGAATATGTCTTTTACGACATTTCTTTTTATGAGTGAGAAGGGACCTAATAAATTACTTTATTAAATCTCTTCTCACGAGTGAAGATAAATGTCATCAAGGGCTTAAGGTCTCATGCATTACATATAATGTACAGTTCTGTCGATCTTCTATATTTCTATATTTTGTCAAAATCATCCAATGGGCTTTACTTCATCATCAAATAACTTTTTTTCCTTTAAGACAAAAAAATGAAATAATGTATTGAGAAGAAAATGTCTAGCTTCATTTAGTTTCTTTCCCAAGTTGGTGCGCTGCTGGGTTACTCTCCTCTTTTATTCCACTTCCTATAATTTCCCATCTCCAAATGAGGATCACCACAGGGATTATTTTTTTTTCATGTTTAGGGGTAGAGACGTTTTAGATTCTTTCATAAGTGCTCTTTCTGTAATTTTGGTGCTTGTCTGACACGCTATGGCTCGCAGAAACTTATTCTTCCTCCTATGGCATTTTAGTAATCTTCCTCCGACATTCTATAATATGTGAAAAACTCAAAGGTTCCATCTGTTGGGATGTAACTCAGTGGTAGAGCACTTGTCTAACATGTCCAAGGCTCTCTGTTCAATCCACAACACGACAACATAAACATTGTTTTAAAAAAACTCACAATTACCATTCTGTTATTCTCAAGCCACAAAACTTAAAAGCTCTCAAGCCTATAGCTTCTGTCTTTTCATTATCATTCCCACTCTTACAATTTTTAAATGCTTCGACTAAACTTCATAATCTTTCAGCTAGACAATTTTTATAGTATGCTAACACGATGGCTTTAAAACACTGTTCTATCATTATGAAGAAATATATTTAGATTATGACTTACTATAGACATATATAATTAAAAGCAAATGTAAGCTGGTAAAATAAAAGTTTCAAAAACTACTCTGAAAATGTGCACAATGACATTCTCTATTCTATTAAAGAAAAACATTAACTTGACAGTCTTGCTGAGGGTTTTTCTCTGTAATTGAAAATCACTGCTTTGTTCAGCCATGGTTCTTGCTAATGAATTTCCCGCACTGACAGCAAAATACTTTTGTCTGACCTACTGATATAGATATCTTCTCCTCTTAAAGACTTTCTTTGGGCTACTGGATTCTGATTTAACTTACTAATATAGCTATAGTCAGGAATCTTCCTGTGTGTGCTACAAGCCTACAGATCAATTTAGTCCATGTTGTAGCTATACATGTCTTACAAATGCGCTTGTGAGACTGCCCCCTTTAATTCTATCCATTTTATATCCCTCTAGGTTTTGCTCAAAAGATCTCTCTGCCATTATATAAATAATTTTCTAATTCATCCCCTAACAGAGCTACTCTTATTTTATCCTTCCATTGCACTTTTGTAAACTTAAACAGAATTATTCACAGAACACACCCCCAGAGAAGCCCTTACCTTGTACACATAACCCATCAAATACAGTATACTCTTAGCAGGGCAATTGCTGCCTCATGGTGACTCTCTTCAAATTGTCTATGTCTTGGTATGTTCCCTATGAATGTTTACGCTTTCATTCATTAGATAAGTTGCACTAAGATTCTTTGTTACATAAGAAAAGAAGCTTCATTTTCATCTAGAAAGGAGTTAACGACTTGGCACTTGAGTTTCAGCACACGCAACCATAGACTAACACACTAGCTACATATGTGGTACAGACATGTTCACCTGCTGTGCAGCAGAAAATGAAGTTGCCTGGTGGAGAGGGAGGTGAGGTGGGGAGGGGAGGCTTGTTCTCTAGCTTTCTGGAAAATGAATCTTTCTGCTAAAGAGAGGGAACAGACAAAAAAGATTTAAAAACAAGTCATCTACAAATTGAAAAGAAGGGTCCTGGGAAAGAGGGAGGTATTTAGAGAAATCTTCCCCATCTACTTTAGGGTCACAAAGAGTCACAGGCTGAATCAAATCAAGTGAAACTACACAGGCTAGAGAAGACCAGGGGACCCAGAACTGGAAACAGAACCCTAGTCTCCAAAGCTCAGTTAGGTTGGTGGGCACGTATGTCTTACCCATCCATGGTCTAGATCTTGCTGAACTCCTAGAGAACTCAGAAAAGTCACACTTTAGAAGCAGTTGTAGGAACTTTGGGTAAAAGCCCTTTTAAATATGGCCTAGCAAAGCTTAAGATAAACAGACAAAACTAAACAAGAGGACCTTAAAATAATACTTCATGACAAAATACAGTTTAATCTTCTTAAAGAAAATTTTAAAAATCTAAAACATTCAGTTGTGTGCTCCATAATATATGAAGCTCATAAAAATTAATATAATACAAATATGACTACACAAAAAGTAATGAAAATTTAATTCGAGCCAGAGAAAATCAGAGCAGAGATGCCAAAATTAGAAAGTATGCTTTAAGATTTAAAGGAAAACATAAACTTAATGAATGTGGTATTAAATAGAATAATGTAAAAAGAATAAATGTAATTTCTAGAGCTAAACAATGCATTTGAAATGAAAAAGTAAATAATAGGTTTAATAACACATTAAAGCCTCAAGATGAACAAAAATCTGTGAACTAAATGTACTAACATAAAACTATATTCAAACTAAGTCTCAAAAAGTATTTGGGCCGGGCGGTGGTGGTGCACGCCTTTAATCCCAGCACTCGGGAGTCAGAGGCAGGTGGATCTCTGTGAGTTTGAGGCCACCCTGGTCTACAAGAGCTAGTTCCAGGAAGGCTCCAAAGCCACAGAGAAACCCTGTCTCAAAAAAAAAAACCAAAAAAAAAGTATTTGGACTTACATCATCTGTAGATGGTACTAAATGGGTTAACATATGATGTGTGTATTTACAATTAAAGGAAGGAAAGAGAATCAGGAAAGAACAAAACAAAATTCATGAAAAAAATAATAATAACCAAAATATGTAACTTTCATGGAATTCATCACCATAGATATCCAAAGAAAGCATCAACAAGGAACAGCATAATCAAGCTTGATAGAGCAATTGTGGAAGAAAAGCTTTGAAAGACCAAGGATCTGCCTGTTGCTACATAGAGTGAAACAAATAGAAGGCTGGCTGCAAACTTCTCCTCAAGAGCACAGGTCAACAAAGTGCTGTTTATAAAGTGCAAAAAAACTCAACATACAATTCTAGATTAGGTGAACACTTGTAGGTTAAATAACACCACAAAGGTGAAGCAAAATCTAAGAGAATTCACACCCAACAGACTAGTACAAGAGATGTTTAAAAAATACTAAATGATAAAACAGCAGTCAAGCTAAAAGAAAATTCATGCTGGTTACATATGTAAAGAAAAGCATCTTGCAGGACTGGATAGATGGCTCAGCAGGTAAGAACACTGATTGCTCTACCAGAGGACTTAGGTTCAACTCCTAGCTCCCACATGGCAGCTCACAACTGTCTGTAACTCCAAGATCCACCACCCTCATACAGACATACATGCAGGCAAAACACCAATGTACACAAACTAAAAAAAGAAAAGCATCTCTAGTGACATATATTTGTGTAAACATGAAAGATGCTTTTTTTGCCTTAACAACAACAAACTGGCACTTCAGTGCAGAGGGAAATGCATGACAAAATAACACCAAGGGTGTTGAAAGAATGTAATGTTCTACTACTGTGGTGAGACCCTCTCAATAGATGTGTAATCTGACTATCTCATGAGATGCCAATGCATGAGTTTTACAACCAGTGGTTGGCTAATGGTGTCCTATAGCCCATATCTGTCCTGTATTCTGTTTCTGTGAATTCTACAAGCTAGGAGATTTTATATTTACCTTTAAAATGGTATTTAAAGAAAGAAAAGATGTCATAGGCCTCATATAGCCTACAAAGCAAAAAGAAAAGAAAAGAAAACTACTATTTGGCAACCTTAGAGTGATGTTGTAACATGGGCATTAGTGAAGATAAAGTAGAACATGAGAAATGCTGCATACTTTTAAAGGAATGAAAGGAGGAGAACAAAAATGGCCAAGATTTAAAAAGAGAAAATAAATCCCAAGAGGATGTATCTGAGCTCAAGAATACCAATAATTTCATTAAATATGAATGATCTAATCACCCTAAACAAATAGCAAATTATCACTACAATACCAGTCACACGCTGTGTGCAAAAACTGTCTGAAATACATAGACACGAATATATAAGACTAAAAACATAAAACAGGACATATTAAAAAGTAGTCTATAAATATATGTAAATAGTTTAAATGAAATTTTTCCTTTTACAATACTTCCTCTGAGTTGCAAATGGTCATCTGACAAAAAAAAAAGTCCAACAGCAGGTATGAGAAGCTTCTTTTGAGTTTTTGGTCAGGATTGTCCATGAGACTCTTAAAAGATTACCTTCCATTGCTATCACCCTGGGTTGCTTCATAGATAAGTCTATATTACTAAAATCACCATGCACTTCAGACACTGGGCCCAGATGTCCCTGAGCTGAAACTGACCTGAGTTCCTTCTCCCTGCTGACCAGCTTTCATGATACCAGAAGGCATCGTGCACTCTTCCAAAGCCGAGAGACAACCAAGAGTCCTACCCAGCTATGGCACCTATAAACCATGTGGACAACAAACATGGCCTGACAATATTTAAGGTGAAGTAGTGGTCCACAGCCTTTGGCAGTATTCAATGGGTCTCTAACACACTTAAAACCCTCTCAACAAGAAAGAACTCATGCCTTTTATTGAAAACCTAGCTAACTACCCAGGGCTAATGAATGTATCATATGTAGAGAACCTACAACTAACTACCAAGTGCTAAAACAGAATAATCCCTGTTGGCATTCTACATACTTTTTCCTTATACCCACAGATAGTCCTCATCTCCTTCCAAGGAAATTTCTCTTTCAATAGACAAGGACCATTACAAAACCAAACAAACAAACAAAAATCCCACAACTAATCAAAATGCAGAATTTTGGAAGCCAGTCCCAACTAATATATCTACAATACAACTCCTATACCTAAAGTTCAGGAATCATTTGGAGGAGTGGGTGCAAAGATTCCAAATCGTAGAGCAACAGGAAGATTTCTGCAAAATGGTGTCAAAAGCCACATCCTTAAATCTTACTAACATGATCACCTAAACATGAGCTGAACAAGAGTTACAACAACAGGTGATGTGGGATTCCCCTCTGCATGCTATGAATATGTTTTATTGTCATTAGTTAATAAGGAAGCTTAACAGAGTAAAGCCAGGTGGGAAATCTGAACAGAGATATATAGAGAGAGTAGGCAGAGTCAAGGAGATGCCATGTAGCTGCCAAAGGAGAAAGATACTTGCCAGAAACTTATCAGTAGGCCATAACCTCATGGTAAAATATAAAATAATAGAAAGGGGCTAATTCAAAATGTAAGAGTTAGTTAATAAGAAGCCTGAACTAATAGGCTAATCAGTACCGTTACTAATACAGTTTCTGTGTGATTATTTGGGTCTGGGCAGTCAGGAACTGAAAAGAGCATCTCTGCCTACAAAATGGTGCCCACCATCTGAGACATGGATCCACATAAGACCTAAAAAAGCTTAAGAAAAAAAAAGGGGGCTTCTGGACCCACAAAAACTGGAGCCAAGCACAGTTGGTTGGTAGATGCATTTTTCATATCAGATAAGCTCTGTTTGCTGGTGGTGAATAGATGTGCAGCTCCTTTAAAAAAAAAATGGTTTCCTGGTTTGAACTGGTATGAACATCTCTGGCTCTGATTTCAGGAGGTCCAGCTATGGAACACTTTAATAGAGTTTGTGAGCAGAGTGTTACAACTTGCTTAATGGCAACCTAGACCCACTGTGTCTCTGGAGCTTGGGAAGTGAATATGGTTCACAGAGGCAGTGAACATACCTCTGCCACAGTGAAAGGCTGAGAGAGGCAGAGCCAGCATCCAGGGCTGCCGAGACCACACTGCTTACCATTTAAAAATGTTCCTTGCCAGAAAAGGATTTCTGATACACAATAGGATGGATTCAGACATAAAAGACCTCTAAACAAGACACAGTATGTTTAAAAACTGTATGCAGGCTTGGGACAGAGAGAAAAAAGAGTATAGACAATTATAAGAAGAAATAGGTTTAAAAAATAAGTCTTTAAAGAGACAATAAAAGCAATATAAAAGAATACAGAGTGTCATAGATTAAAGGAGTAAACTAAAATAAGCCAGATAAAGATGGAATATACACAGAGAGTCTGTATTATGCATATTATTATGTTTTCTTTGAATTTTTTTCACGGCAAAAAGAAATATTTTATTCTGGGGCTACGAAGTTAAACCAACATAAGGGTATCTTGACTTCAAATTTGGGTCTAAGGATACATTGCTTTCGAAAAGAGGTTCTGCTTTTGTCTCCACAGAAGATGAGACCCTGTGGATTCCTTCCAGGCTAATGTGTTTTGATGGAAAAAGATTCCCCAAAAGGTCTCCATGAATCCTAATAACACTTTGTCTAATAATCAGCAGGAAGTAGTCTCAAGAATTATGCCCAAATTCCCAAATATTGTTTATAAATGTCTGTTTTCAGCTAAAAGAGGTAGATTATAAATTGCTAATAATCACAATCAAGGTCTTTCTTAAGAAAAAAATGAGGATATTTTATGGAGATGAATACTTTGCATTGGTATGAATCTTGGTCTATTGATATAAATTTAAGGTTGATTTGCTACACTGTGTATATGTATTTCTGCTCTTGTTTAAGGTATTGTGTTTATGCAGCTCATTTAAAAATGTAATGTATAGTTATAAAATATAGACTAATAGATAGTCACTGTAATAATCAAACTATTAATTATGTTAGTTAAGTTTTCAAGATATATAGAGATATATTTCAATTAGACAAATAATCTTCAATACTTCAAAGACCTACAGAACACAGCATTTAAAATGTTTTAAGAACTTAGACTTATCATGACAATGAGACACATCTCCTGGCAGGATCAATCTTCTTCAAGAGGATGATGAACATTGAAGAGGCTTCTTATGGAGTTTGTTAGCCATTTGATAAAGAAACTGCTCTTGCCTGGACTGCTTGATGGTATGTTGTATGAACTGGACATGTAGGACCCACAAAGACAATGACTGCTGAACATGTCTAAAGAAGGTGAAACAATCCTTCAGGGTTACTACTTCACAGAAAAAAAAAACTGCCAGGCATTCTGCAGGACACAGAAGAAAGCAACTAATGAACTTTGCCATTATAAGGCAGAACAGATCTTCAAATTTTCTGCTTCATGGAAATGTCTGCCAGATACTATGGGCCTTTAGGCTAAAGATGGAAGCCCCAATGTTACAGAAGAACTTTGTGTGACTGTTCAGGCAGCAATATGTCTCTGTCAATTCTAGAGTTTTGGAAACTGCTTATAATGCACTTCCTATTTACTTAGGTAATATTGTACCCTTCTCGGGTCATTGAAGACTAGATAGTTGTAATTTTTCTTTGTTACAAGGAGAGGGGGACCCTTTGTTTGTCCTGCCCAGCTAGCTTACACCTGAAATAATCACATAGAAACTGTATTAATTAAAACACTGCTTGGCCATTAGCTCTAGCCTCCAATTTGGCTAACTCTTACATCTCAGTTTAACCCATTTCCATTAATCTGTATCACCACGAGGTTGTGGCTTACAGGGAAAGATTCAGCATGTCTGACCTGGTGTCTCCATGAGGCTCTCTTACTCTGCTTTCTTCCTCCCAGAATTCAGTTTTGTCTTCTCCACCTACCTAAGTTCTGCCCTATCAGCCCAAGCAGTTTCTCTATTAATTAACCAATGAAAGCAACACACAAACAGAAGGACCTCCTATACCATTTCTGAGTTAAAATAAGAGATAATTTAGCTATAAACATTGTAAATATAATTCATGTTTGATACCTCTTTTGTTATATGTAATGTTACTATGCTAACATAGTAACATTTTATTTAGAAAAGGGAAGATGATGTGGGATTCCCTTCTATATGCTATGAATATGTTTTTTATTACCATTGGTTTAATATAGAATCTATTTCAGCCAATGGCTTAACAGAGTAAAGCCAGGCAGAAAATCTAAACAGAGAGAGAGAGAGAGTAGGCAGAGTCAAGGAGATGCCAAACAGCTGCCAAAGGAGAAAGACACTCGCTGGAAGCTTACCAGTAGGTGAATCTTGAGCAACGATAGAACAAACAATATTGTAATTAATACAGTTTCTGTATGTTTATTTGGGTCTGGGAAGCCAGAAAACAAAAATGCAGTCTCTGCCTATCAATAGACATGCTAACATAAATAGGAAAAGCTCATGAGGCTTCAACCCTACATAAAGAACTACCAAAAATTAAGGAATGCCGAGAGTGGGAGAAATAGTCCCTCCCCAGGGAAGAGCACTCTAAAGTGGTTATCCAACAACATTTTATATATATATATAGAGAGAGAGATAGATATATATATAGATAGATAGATAGATAGATAGATAGATAGATAGATAGATAGATAGATATAGATAGATGATAGATAGATAGATAGATAGATAGATAGATAGATAGATAGATAGATAGATAGATAGATGATATAGATAGATAGATATGTTCATAATGATAATTAATTTTTTTAAAAGACCATGAATTTGAAAAAGAGTAAGGAAAAGTACATAGGAGGTTTTGAATAAAGGAGAGGGAAGGGGGTAGAATTAATTCAGAAAGAGAAATTTTTATAAAAAAGAAAAATAAACAACAAAATTAATCCAGATAAACACAATAGTGTTGTAAATCAAAATTTCAGCTCAGTGTATAAATGGCCTTTTAAATAAACACAACAGTAACTACCAGCTCTGTGGGCCAATTACTTTACCACGGTGTCTCTACTTCCTCATTTGTAAAATAGAGTAAAGGATAATATTTTCTAAAGAAATCATTAGTATGAACAATGTAGGGGTGTCTATATAAATATCTACAAATAGTCTTTTTTAGATGAATCATAAATGTATTCCCTTTAAGGAAACACATTATTATTTCATAATGATAAGACAGTCAGAAAGATGAAAATTGCTGAACAAGTATGCTAATAAAGAAAACACAAAAACAACTAAAGAACACAGGAAGAATATTCTAAGCCCTAAATGCTGTTGAAGATTTCAACACTGCTTTTCAGCAATTTATAGATCTAAGAAACAGAAAACTCACTTAGTGTGTAGATTATTTGAATTATACTATCAATAACTTTGACCAATTTGATTATAGGAATCATGTCACTTAATTCCTGAGGCAACACATTGAACTTTTATTATAATAAATATGTTGGTCATAAACAATTTGTAACAAATTTAGAATTATTAAACTACTACATAGTATCTCAATGCCTGATGTGAATTAAGCAAGAATGCAATAAAGACAATATAAGGAAAATGCTTAAGTATCTGGAAGTTAAATAATATAGTTTTAAGTGATTCTACTGCCAAATGATGAAATATTCTAAAATATCTTTAAGTAGATGAAAAGGAAAACACAGTGTGCTTCTTATCCAGGCAATGTTTTGGGTGAAAGTCATAACTTGACAAGTTTAAATTCATAGAAAAGAACATTCTAAAAGTCATTAGTTATACAAGGAAAAGAAAAAGATAAGATCAAAAAAGAAAAGTAATGGGAGAAAATGATAAATGACTGTGTCCAAATTTATATATCTCAGAATCTTTTGAGAGGTATAACTGATACCTGGGTTAAAAGATAATTGGATACCAATCCACAAAAAAGCTCAGGAAAGATTTGGGGCATCTCTCCCTGATCCATGATTTCACAGTTCAAACACAGTTAAATCTTGAGGATTTTTATCCTCTTTGCCAACCAGTTATGTGCTCAGTACCATAGTGAAAGTTTATCCCTAGAGGCGAGGCAAAACACTTGTTATAATGAAAGTGATATTATAGATTCAAAACACTTGATGATAAGTTTAGCTAAATGTAAGAAATAAAAAGTATTGAAAGAACTTGAACACTCTTAATTTCTAAGGGAAATATACTATGTTCATGGACTGGAAAATTGCAATTGTCAAAGTGTTCATTTCCCCCCTACATTAAGTTACAGGTCTTTAAAACTCAAATCAAAGTTCCAAAAGTGTTAGCACTGGAAATTGTGAAAATTTTTCTGGTGATAAGATTGACACCTCAAATTTTTACTGTAAAACTACAGTAATCAAGGCACCGTGTAATTAACAGCATTACATATACACAGATAAATGGGGAATAAAATGTTCCCAATAATAAATATACAGAGTCAACTAATTTTGGCAGAGATGTCAAATCAGCCAATGAGAAAATGGTTTCTAGAACACACTGAAGGACCACTAAATGTTCATTTGTGTGTGGGGATGCATGTGTATGTGTTTATGTCTGTGTGCATTTGGACACCAGAGTTGGCTGTCAAACGACTTTCTCAGTCATTCTCCGCCTTATTTTTGAAACAAGGTCCCACATGAAGCTCACTGGTTTGGCAAGTCTGTCTGGGCAAAGAGGTCCAGGGATCTTCCTATTTCTCTACCCATCACCCCAGCACTGGAGTTTCTGACATTAACGGTTGTGGCCAACATTTTATGTGGGTGATGCAATCCTCACACTTATGTAGCAAGCACTTTAATGGATGAGTCACCTCACCAGCCTCCTATACCCATTTTCAAATGTGAAATTTCCCTATCTCACACCACGTACATAACTTCATTTGAAACAGATCCAAAAATAAATAACTATAAAACTTACGAGGAAAATAAAGCAAACCTTCCTGATTTAGCGGTAGTCAACAATGTCATAGAATATTTCCAAATAGACCCCAGAGGAAAAAAAACTATTATGAAACACAAACTAAGAACCTTTCGTTTTAGAAGACATTGAAAAACAATCACACAATAGGATAAATTATTTGTGTTGCTTTACATGACAGAGGACTTGGAACTGAGAGTACACGAGAAACAAAAGTAACTCAGAGTAAAAAAAGAAAACAAGCTTCAATGATTGGTAGAGGACATAGGTTCAGAGAAGGGGACTAAACAGCTACTAAACTTGTGAAGAAATGGTTGTCTTCACTAGTCATGGGGGAAATACACATTACAATCACATTATGCAACAGTACAGTTTGCTCAAGGGTTGAAATTTAAATGATTGACTACTTTAAGATTTTGGAGCAACTAGAACTTTCACGCAGTACTTGTAAGAATGCAAAATGGCACAGTCACTTTGAAGTCATTTTTGTCAAGTTAAATTTGCATTTATCATAATGCAGTATTTTTGCTCCTAAGTATTTATTCCTAAGAGAAATGAAACATATGTCTACATAAAGACTGGTTTAAAAAATTCACAGCAGCTTGATTCATTATAGTCCAAGCCTAGAGACAATCCAAGTGTCTATCCACAGTTTGTATGTGGATAAACAAACTGTGTGCTAGCCTTACAGTGAAGTACCACTCAGTAGCAAAATGGAATAAACTACTGAAATGAAACATAGATGAATCTCAGAAACATTATACTGAGCATGAAAGGCCAGATATAGAAGAGTGCACACTGTGTGAATTCATGTACACAGAATATTGTAGCCAGAAGGGAAAACAAAGGTTACCAGGATTGGATATTGGCACTGAGCCATGATTGGAGCTGAGTTTGCACAGATGAATAAGTTTGTCAAAGTTCATCAGTTTTGAACATTTAAAAATGAGAGCACTTTATTGTATATGAATTACACCTCAATAAAATTAAAATGTTAGAAGATACTTAATGATTGCTTTAGAGTTTGGTTTTCCGTCTCCTGTTTGAAAACACTAGCTGTGTAGTTGAATATTCTCAGCTACTTGCACAATATTTGGCAGACAGTACGTAAACAGTAAATGTTAGATGAATAAAATACACAAACATGTGAATAAATAAGTAAATGATACTGAATATTGTCAGAAAATGTGTAAGCTATTTAAATGTAAAAGCAGGGCCAGTGAAATGGCTCAGAGCATAATGACATTTGCCACCCTGTGATGCATGCCCGATTACCTGAGTTCAATTCCTGGAACCCATGTAAAGGTGGAAAGAGAGAAAAGACCCACCAAATTGCCCTCTGACCTCCACACCTGCATTGGAGCAGACAAACCCACACACATATCAAAATCACACAAAGATAATAGTTTTTTGTCATTTTTTTGTTTTGGTTTGGTTTTTTGTTTTTCAAGACAGGGTTTCTTTGTATAGCCCTGACTGTCTTGGAACTATCTCTGTAGACCAGACTGGTCTTGAACTCACTGAGATCTGCCTGTCTCTGCCTCCTGAACGCTGTCATTATAGGCGTGTGCCACCACCACCCAACTGATAAGCTCCCAAGGTCCAGTTGAAGAGCACAAGGAGGGAGAAGATGAGCAAGGAAGTCAGGACCGTGATCAAAAACAAAAAAAGAAAGAATAATAGCAACAACAAAATAATATTCTGACCAGAAGGAATAGCTTCTTCAAGACTCAAGATTTCCATTTTTAAATACAGATGTATCTGTATGGGTATTAAAAAATAAAATCACTAACACCACCTATTAACAACACTTCAATTGTACTTAAATTTCCAGTAAGTAGATATCAGAATAGCAAAACGGTTTGACCTTTTGATGTGGAAAAGAGAGAGACTTTATGAGGGATACCGCTGGAGAACATTAGTATGGGTAGGGAGGGGTCTTGGGTGATTTAAAAGGTGTCAAGCCATTTTCTGTGCTTGCATAGGCAGTGATGATCAGGAAGGAACAGAAATTGTATCAAGGGGAAGTGGGAAATATCTTTTGATCCTTTTTTATTTCTTTCTTAGAGAAAGCTATAGACTGAGTCAGCCTGTCTCTTGGAACATTCCAGAAGATGATTCTCTGGGACAATGGCCAACACAAGAACCATCTGTTTGGGAAGTTAGAATGTAGTGCTTCTCAAACTCTTCTTTCCTTTCTCCTCAAACCCCACTTCCAAACTGGCACATCCTGTGGCGACACCTCCATGAGTTTCAGCTAAATTGATAATAAATTTTATGTGGACTTAATTGACATTAAACAAGTAAAACAAGCACCACAGTTTAGAAAGTATTTTTTTTTCTTCCAGAATGCCCATACCAATTGGAAAGCACAAAGATAAAAGATATGATCCAGTTAAACCTTGGATGGTGTAGCTGAGAAAATGCATCAAATCATACTTCACATTCTTCCCCCAAGACATCATAAAACTGCTTTCCCAGGCAGTGTGGCAGTTGAGCAGGGCCATGCACCAGTTCTGGGAAAGTAGTTATGTGTTCCTGGCTTGGAAAAGGCAGTGAAAGGCCCTTTTACAATTTTTTCTTCTGCTCTTCTTCCCTAATCTTATTGCTACAGACACTGATAAAATAGTGGAGGTACTCTCTGTTTGGGACTTCAAAGACCCTAAAAGGACACAAATAGAAACAGGTGGAAAAAACTTTTGTTGTGCAAAGTCCCTGATTTAACTTAATTTCACCTATAGTGACAGATTACAGCTACTAGATATTTTATTCAAAATAAAATCCAAGAACAGAAAGAAAAAGAAAACTTGTGCCTTAGGAGAAATGATGGGAGTTTCTGCAATGATCCGCCCTCGGGTGGTCTTCAAAGACATGATGCATTTGCTTCAATGTGCTTCTGGCTTGGGCAAGCTGGTAGCCAAGTTTACTGGGCATTGTCTGTGGGATTTGAGAAAGACTGAAGTCATAGCAGGTCCAGAAACTGATGGCCAATTCCAGTTCACTAGTATTTAAAAAGTTCTTAAAATCTTTTTTTTTTTCCACAGGTAGAATGGACTATGTACTGGTCACATACATATAGAGACATTGCTTTGTTGGTCACACACTTCAAGTTAAGACTCAAAAAGCTCACCAGCTGTGAAAGCGACATAAGTGGTCTCTGAAGTGTCTGACATCACCTGTTAAGTCTCATGCCTGAAGAAGCCGAGGTCAACTCATCATGTGATACTCAATTTGTACAATAAATTATAGATCTAAAAAAAACTTTCAAAATATTCCTACTTATTTTCAGGTATTACAGAAACTTTCAAATGCTTGGCAGCATAACAGAATTAGCAGTGTAAATAGAACATCTTTGAGAAGTTAATGTATTTGTTGAAAATGCAACGATGCTATCTCCTTGTATTCTTACTATATGGCAGTGTATGGAGTGGGAAATATGCTTGTAATTCAACTATTTTTAATCTTTTCAAATCTCTGTTTACTTCAATGAGATGTTTTATATTTTGATTCTATATAAAACATTTATAGGATTCTACATTCAAGAAGATTTCGCATGAAGTAGCTAATGAAATGGATATATATGATTTTTCAAAATGATGTATTAATTCCACAATATAAGAACTGAAAATTTCTAAAGAAGACAAGAAAGTAAATAATTTATATTTTTGAAGAGAGTACACACACACACACACACACACACACACACAGAGTCTCTGTTACATACTCATAATTTTTATATATGAAGTAAACTACAAAGATATAGAAAAAAACATTAGCACCCATCATACAAAAGCTGACCATGGTTCGGTTCTGACCTATTGTTTCAGCTTCCTGTTGCTTTATTAGAAACCATATATACATACATATACACACATGGAACTATGTAGTTACTATATACAACATCTATAGCTGTATATGTGTATAATATATAGAAACCATATAATTATGTATATGTTAATGTATATGTGTGTATATAGAGAGAGTTAGGGTAGGTGTTCCCACCACACAATATGGAGCTTTGTGATAGTCAGCAGACTCGGTTCCCAAAGGCATGGGAGCCTGTTGAATGTTTTATCCCCTTTAGGATTGTTATTCCCATATTGCCAAGAAAGTACCTCATGTTTGCATGCTGTGCTGCCTCCCCACGTTATCCTTGGAGGAGTGTGGCATGAGGACCAAGGAGAAGACAGAAGACAGTCTCCACCAATCCTGTCACTGTGACTGCAAGTATCTAGGAAAGTTCATTTTTTAAATCCTTGGAAGCATTTGTCTTTTCCTTTAAATGGTCTCTCTCTAGTTTTTTGTTTTTTTTTTTTTAATTCCTGTGACTATGAATAGAGGACAGCATGGGATCCTTTATTTCAACTATAGGCAATTTGGTTTGCTGAACACTCTACTGACAGCACTGGTCAATGTTGGTTTGTCTCTACCATCTCTGTCATTGGCCTTGGGTATCTGGAGAACCAGGTAGAGGTTGTGAATCCCTAGAGGGAAGTATCCACATTGCCTCAAATTAGGAAACATGGAGGTGAAATGTGGTGTGTGTGTGTGTGTATGTTTTATCTTTGTGCTTTATTAAAAAAGGCTGTTAGCAGCAAACATGGGTATGGTATATATATATTAGTGGTACAGTAGTTGTCTATCATGTACAAGACTCTAAACTGATGTCTAGTACCATTGAAAAGAGGAAGCATTTTATTATTTGTTTCTTGGATTTTCGTTTTGTTTTGTTTTTAAGACAGGGTCTCTCTACAGCCCTTTCTGTCCTGGAACTCACTCTGTAGACCAGGCTGTCCACATCTTAGGGATCTGCCTGCCTCTGCCTCCTGAGTACTCGAACTAAAAGTGTACACTGTAACATAGGTTTATTTAACTATTATCATTTTTTACTCAGCAAATGTATACAAGGACCCACACCTAGATGCAGAGCTATAGACAGTAAATGGCTGCTGAGAGAGGGAGAATCAGTCTTCTCTAAGAATGAGTCCCTAGTAGGTTTACCAGGCCCATGTAGTCAGCGCTAAACACATACACATATATACAACACATATATACAATTAGACTCGGCATGCTTGAGTGTTCGGGTGGGTGTAGAGATGACAATAATTAAAGGAGGAGATGCCATTAATTTGAAAGGGCAATGGGAAACACAGGAAGAATTGGAACCTGGACAGTGTGTGGTGGAAATGATGTAAATAAAATAGCCTTGTATGAAATTCTCAAAAAAATGCAAAAGAAGTTGCTCAGCTCCTGCCTTGTTTGTGCTCTAATTCTAGCTTTCATCCTTTGAAGCTGGAGAAAATTACCTGCTTCCCATGAAGGGAAGTTTTTTGTTGATCAAAAACTGCTCCACTCATTTTTAATTTATCTATGAGAAGCCATTTTTGAAGTTTATTAGATCATTTATATATTTCAAAACAAAAGTCTTTATTTTCAAAGCCCTGACAGCTGTCTGACAAGTATTTTTTCCATCTCCCCCTCCCACATACACACACCCTCTAGAATCAGAATGGAATGGCACTTTCTCTAAACTGCTTCTTGGGGAGTTCAGGCTTCATCATGTGACTTGCTTTAAAGTATTAATTAGGAGAGGGAATCATGTGAAGCCATTACCCTCCTCCCACATACCCTCCACCTCCCTGGTTTCATTGGCTCACATCCTGTAATAAAAAGTATACCTGTCTCCATCACTGAATACAATCTCCTTCTACATATAGGATTTGTGAACTATTCAATTTAACTAGCTTTCCCTGGGGGCCACTTTCCCTCTTCGGTTGCAATCCTGTCAAACATGAGTGGTAGGCTTAATCTGCTGCTTAAGCAGCATTTTTCTAGCAACACTCTTCCAAGGATAGACAATATGAGCAGACCAATGACATGGGCCATATGAAATTGGCCAGGTGACCCTCCTGAGCAGGGCAGAGTCTATATGGATACCTTTCTCAGAGTCCAAGATTCTTTTCTCTTCCCTATACCTTATCAAGTCTGAGTCACTCACTGGGTATTTCTTTCATAAAGAGAATATAAGCTGTTTTTGTTTTTGTTTTTTTTGTGAGTGAACTATATTTTACAATTAGTGAAAGTTGGGTCTGTGCTGGTATAGCCTTGTCTCTAGGGCAACCAGGGATTTTTTAGGTTTCATTAACACAAAGAATCAATAATCTGGAGTCGGGATTGGAAATCCCAAGGCCACTTTACATCATTCTGTTAGGTTACATATAGTACAGGCCCCTGAGATATTTTAATGTGTCCATAGCCATCATTAACCTTATTTCTTTTATAATACAGTGCATCATCCATCATCCTACCTCAATTACTATTTATATATACAAAACAGAATTGACACAGAACGTAACTGAGAAATGACCCATTTTGTATTAAGTCACTGAAAATTTGGAGTTGTTTGGTACAGCAGTTTAACTTTACCCTTCTTGGATAGTACCAACTTTGCTTTTCTCCTCAATGAATGACTACTTTTTTTGGCTACTTCTTATAAGTGGCAGATTTTGAAAAGCTTATTCTGGGAGTGGGAGGAAAACATATACATGTGCCTACCTCAGAGAGCTTATGGATTCAGATTCAGACCACTGCAATATAGCAAATTCACAATAAGACAAATCACACTTTTCTGTATGAAAGATATGTTTATATTATATTGTGCTTGATTAAGTAAGAACATAGTACCTAAAAACAATGTACATATCATCATTAATTTGTTGCTAAAAGTGGCATGATTATTTAGGCTTTGAGGAAAAAATTAAAGGCACAGAAGGGCTTGCTGAATACAGGGCTGTCACAGACCTTTAGTCTATAAAAACATAGGATCTTTAAGATACATTAAAGGGAAATACAGAAAATGAGTTATGTCTGTATAGTGCATTAGATTTATGTATTACAGCATTATTTATTGTAGACATGCAACAAAACCAACATAATCCAGGCAAGACAAGTACAGTACTTTTTAAAATCCATATGAATCATTAATTTTGAGGAGAGGTTACGATCCACTTGGACATCCCAGATGACCAGATTTGCATTTTAAAGTATTAAACCTTCTACTGGGATGACCCTAGGCATCCTGAAGGTTAATCATCAGAATGCCACATTCAGAGGGCCTGATGGCTGTCATTAGGATAAGATACTGGCGGTCACCTAAGAAAAAAAATTAACTTGAAAAGTAAGATAATAAAAAATTGACCCAAATGCTGAGTGAAAACTTCATACCCAGAACAAAAGACCCTGCAGAAAAAGTAATTTGGGCTTGAGCACAGACTGCTCAGGCTTACTCACCATTACTGCAGCTAGTTCTCTTTTCTAAGTGCAATAAATCAAACTTTGAAAAGTTATGTCATCACAAAACCAGATCCTTAATGTGACCAATCCATTTTAGCACAGACTCGGGTCTACAGACCTCTATTCATCGAGTTAAAAAATGTTATCACATTGTATTAATTATATTGTATTATATATCATCTTTCCAGTCACTTTTTCACATAAATAAGCATAGCCAGGATCTACCACAATAAAATTACTTTTTACATTATTTAAATTATTGTATATATTACTAAATATAATTGTATTATAATATCGTTCATATAATTACTTAACAAATAATTTTAGGAAACAATTAGGTGATATAAACTAATACTTTATGAACATAAGGAAGATAACTCTAGCCTAAAAGACTTGAGGTCTTTGATTGATTTTTGTTTCAATAACCTATTTTGTATAAACCTATATTTGAAGCATATCTTCAGGTCGATTTTCTTATGGATGTTTCTTCACATCATCTCTACATTCCCATATTTTCATAAAAGGATAATAGTACAGTTCATAAAGTACTATTGAGCTTAGCAAGTCCCAGAAAATCTTCTCCAAAAGATGCTTGTAAAATCCAGAGAAATCCAGAGAAATGTTAAAGACAAGCAGCAGCAGTGACTTGTAGCTACTCTACCTCTCCCAAACTAGATTTTAGCTTAGATGTTACTGCACAGAAAGACAAAGAAAATTAGGTCCAGGAGATGTGTCAAACACTGAGTTCCTAACTGCTCCTCCAGATGGACCAAGGTTTGGTTCCCAGCAACCTCATGGAGGCTTTTAAATCCAGTTCCAATGAATCTAGTGCCTTCTTCTGGCTACAGTGGAAACTACAGACATGGTGCTCATGCATGTAGGCAAAACACTCATACACATAAAATAAAGTCGTTTTTTAAAAAAATAAAGAACAAATTAGCTAATAATATTCACATACTGTACATAAATTAATAGGAAATCTTCTTGTCTGTAATATATACAACACAAAGTCTACTGTGCCTTATTAGTTTTAGCATTTCAAATCTTAGAAGTGGTATTTGGATTTCAAATATAATAAGACCTAAATCTTGCTAACCATATTTATGAAAAGTACATCATTTTCTGGGCATTATACTCTGAGCTGAGATACTAGATGAGCAGTACAAGTTTCTGCCCGCGATGAAGCTGTAATCCAGACGCTAGAAGATCACAGATTCTTGGAGAGCTGTTTTGATATGTTGGTTCAGTAAAAGTTCTCCTCGGTGTTCCAAGAGCTGTAGGAGCTCAGAGGAAGAGTTGCGACCCCACAATCCAGCTGGACACCACAAGGCCTGCTTTCTCTCCTCAGGACTCCTTAATGTTTGTGAGGTGCATTAATGAAAGAGCAGAGCCAGCAAATTCCCATCTCGCTGAATCAATGAATGAGGAGCCACACAACACAAAATGCAGACAGCTGTGGACAAGGGTAATACGCTGGGGACGATACCCCCAAAGAGTATTCAAAATATATGTATTTAAAAGAATAAATGCTTTCGCAGGGCAGTGGTGGCGCACACCTTTAACCCCAGCACTGGGGAGGCAGAGGCAGGCAGAGCTCTGTGAGTTTGAGACCAGGCTGGTCTACAAGAGCTAGTTCCAGGACAGGTTCCAAAGCTACACAGAGAAACCCTGTCTGGAAAAGCAAAACAACAACAACAGAAAGCCTTTGAGACCCTTCTAGAACTGTGGTTCTTAGCTGTAGGCTAAGGTGACGCTGGGGGATTCTTTGTAGCTGATAGGTTGTGGACAGGAGAAACATGTATCACTTATGAGCAAAACCATGGGAGATACTAAGTCACCTGCCAGTAAGAGCCCTGGCATAGTGCTTTTGGATATGTATTTACAATTGTAAGCCTGTGAGAGATGGGTGGGATGCTGAATCTTTGCAAGTATGGTTACTGTACAAGACTGTTTTGATGAATTACTACTGAATAATTCAGTCTTTTTTTGCCAAAGGTGGTCATTTTTATCTGTGTCTGAACAGGGAAGAAAGAGGAGGAGTCTAGTATTTGGTTCAGTGACTGGTGATAGAGTTAATGAATGAGGAAAAAATTGAACAGGAAAAAAAGGGCTAAATTAGTTTGGAAACATATAGAAGTAGAAATATGTGGCTTGGAAGTCCCCATGTATTTTTATGGTGGACATTTGCAGCCAAGACTTATGTGCATGCGCCAGAAGTAAATGGATTTTCAGGGACAGAAAAATACTGATTTGTGTATTCTAATAATATATGATGGTTACAATTATGAGAACAAATAAAGTCATCCAAAGAAGTTGTGAAGGAATTATCTACTAAATTTAGGCTAAAAAAAATCCAAACTTCCACAATCAATTTCATAATTCCATTTGTCTCATTTAGCTAAATAAATTTTCAGTTAAATTTAAGAATCAACTTTCTCTGGAAATTTCTATCTTTATAACTTTTTATAAATTCACTTTCCTTAGTGTAAAGTGAGGAGTAAGACAGTATAAATGGGCTTCTCTGTACTGGCTGATACAGTGTACATGATTATGGGCTCCTCTGTATTGGTTGATACAATGTATGTGTTTTCATTTTCTACCTCTCCTTAGATTTGAAATGTTTTATTTGCATATTTCATAGATACCTCACATTACTTTGTGACCCTTTGACATAATGTATCTTGCCTGTCTTACCATTATATCCCCAGATATGTTCCTGGTGTTCACAGTTATATTTCTTCTGTATCTGATGAACCCATGAACAGTTCCATTTGCAAACATTCAAAGACAATATGCCACAAGGAATTAACAATTCTGTCTTCCATGTCCATATGAAAATACCATTGGTTTTTGTGAATTGGGTTTGGTTTGGTTTGGTTTGTTGTTTTGCTTTTGTTTGTTTTTTGTTCTTTTCTCTTTTTTTTCCTTTTTTTATTTTATTATTTTTTAAACAGAGTTTCCTGTAGCCAAGGTTGTTTTTGAACTGCTACATAACCCAGGTTCTCTGCTAACTCTTGATCCTCCTGTTTCTGACCCCAAAGTGCTTGGATTACAGGTATGTACTAATACGCCCAACTGTACCAGTATTTATTGTTAAATGAAACTTTTAAGAATATTAATTCCTTCTTTTTCCATCCCTGCTTTTCCTGCTTTTCATTCACACTTTATAAGTTTGTATATCCTGATTTCAAAATGTATTCCAAATCTGACTGTTTCCCAAACTATACAAAGCTATCCATCACTTCTAATCAGGATTACAGTAGTCCTTTCCTACCATATCCTGCTATGGTTTGAGTCTGGTTTTATTGTGTCTCTTAAGGGGTCATGTGTTAAAGGGTTGGTTTGTAATATGGTTATATCAGGAGACAGTGTGAACCTTTAAAAAGTAGAGCTTATTGGGGCATCTTTATGTCACGGGCACCCTGTTTTCAGAAGTGATTGGCATAGTCTGTACCAGATCCGTAAGTTAGTTCTCCTAGATCGAGTTTTATAAAAGCCCAAGTCTAATGCCTGAAGAGTCTCCAACTTTTTGTCTAGCACTGTGATCCCTTCCTCTTGTATATGTTCCCAACACTATGCTGAAGCTGTGCTTGTGAGCTTCCAAAAACTTTATAAGCTGTGTGTGTGTGTGTGTGTGTGTTGTGTGTGTGTGTGTGTGTGTTCACCTGTGTCTGTGCATATAGAGGTCAGAAGTCAACATCAAGTATCTTTTTTTATCACTCTCCACCTTATGTTTTGAGACAAGGTCTCTTACTGAATTTTGGGCTCACCATTTGGACTACACTAGCTGGCCTAGAAGCCCCTGGGATCCAGTTAACTCTTCCCCCATATCACTGGTATTATAAACCTACTGCATCCAAAAGCATTCTTCACACTCTACCCATTAATCTCTGCATCTGAACTTCCATTTGTAATGTTAGGCTACCCTCAGCATTTATTTATTATTTGTGTATTTATTATTGTCGTATGTGTTTATGATGTATGAATGTGGGTGAACATGCGTCACAATGACTGTGGTTCTTTTTCTACTGCAGGTTCTGGGACTCGAACTCAGGTTTTCCCAGTTAGCACCCTTTTTGACTGAGCTATCTGACAAGAACAGGAGAGAGAAACTTGTCAAGCATGGCAGGGACCCCAGAGCAGCAGTTCCGAGAATATCCTCACTGGAGGCCATGAATGACAGAGGAACGTTTTGTTTCCTATTTCTTTATTGTCTCCTAAATGTACACCTTTGTATACAGGCTACATGAGAGCATGTGCCTGAATCAGAGAAGGCCACCAAAACACTTCATGCCTGGTCCAACTGATCTGACCAGTTCATCGCCTCTCTTTGCCTCACACTAACTCCCAGACTATCAGCTCAAAGATGACCTATTTCATATGTCCCCCACATACACAGCAACTCAGCTATCTATCTATCTATCTATCTATCTATCTATCTATCTATCTATCTATCTATCTATCATCTATCTATCTCTATCTATCTACTTACTTACCTTTCTCCTCTTCCTTCTTCCCTCCTTCTTAAGCTTCCATGTGGGACTATACAATAAATTTCTCTCTAAGTTTCAACCTTCTGTGGTCTACAAATTTCCTTGTGTGAATTCAAGAGACAAAATCCCAAAAGCCATTGGCTTGGTATTGATCGTTCTCAAGTTTTCAGGGACTCTAGTCCTCCAAGCAGAGTTCACCAAAAGCCAAGAAAGACTCCATCATTTTCAAAGGCAGCACAATAGTCCTGTATCACCATTATTCCATTATAGTAATAAAATAAACTAATACAAAGGTAATCACGTTATTTTTCAATGGAAATGTAAAATGTTCCAAAGACACTCTCGATCTTCAATATTAAATGATAAAAACTGAAGCTTGATTACAAGTAAAGGAACACAACAGAGTTTATACAAAGTCTAATAGGCCACAACAATGACAAAAATAATAAGACACACACACACTCCGGTTGGAAGATAAAAACACAAAGCAGTTTATACTTTGGGATGTAATAGGAAATAGCTGTCAAACAAAACCGCTACCCTCTTCTGAGACACTATCAGTTTAACCTTAAACTCAGCCTTAACAATACATTTGCAGCTAGCCTACCAACCAAATGCTACCAAAGTCTTTAATCGGCGGCTGAGTCTGATCTAGTACAGCGATGGGATTGCTTCACTAGCAGCTGAAGCTACTGATTACAGTCACTGTTACACAGCAGAGGTATCTACTTTAGTCATAAATGCAGGTAGTCCTGGTACTTCCTAGTGCTTGTCTTTGACCACAAACTATTTAAAGATTGGAGGGGCCCCAGTCTTTAGTTTTCAGAAATTGCTGAGACCCCAATAGATCTGTGTTGCTACAGAGCCGTTCATAAACACTACCTCTGCTTTGTGCTTCTTTCTCTGCTTTTTGTTCACTGATGAAAAGTACTATTAACCAACACAAAATCAGATAATGTTGGCAAGTAACTCAACTAAGGGTAAAAAAATAGTCCTTTGTAGTATGGGTCTAGATTTCTTAATGGAGCCCAACTCTAACAGTATTGGGGGGATCCTTATTATATGAAACAAAGGTTGAAAAAGCAGAATTCTGACCTTTTTGTGGAACTATACTAAATTTAACTCAATTTCACAGATAAGAATACTGATACCTGGTCTTTGAAATTATACACAAAAGAATTTTAACTTCACAGCATCCCTACAGGATTAGTTCACTTTAGTTCTATAATTACAAATGAGGATTTTAATTCTCAAAAAGCCAGAATCTATCACTGCATGAGCTAGCTTGTTGGAGCCCATTCCCTATGATGGTATCCCATGCTCAACTTTAATGCAGCAGGGAGGGACTTGATCCCACCCCAACTTAATGTGCCAGACTTTGTTGAGTCCCCATGGGATCCCTTACCCCTCAGAAGGAGTGGGTGGGGAGAGGCAAGGGGGTGGGAGGAGGGGTAGGAGATAGAACTGTGGCTGGAATGTAAAATGAATTTTAAAACATAAATAAATAAAATTTTTTTAAAAAGTTCAGTAACTTGTTACACCCTCATGGCTATGTCTTTTCATCACCTTCTGGTAGATCTCATTCTCACCCCAATCAAGCATGTGTGTGTGTGCACGTGCGCACACACACACACTTTCCCAGGCACTGTGGTATCCTGGGTTATCAAAAGATTTAACTCACTTCCTGCACAGGAAGGTCAGTTTAGGGAAACCTGCCCCTTTCCACATTGGAAGAGCCCTGGGAAATTAGAATTTTCAGTGACCTTTAGGATAACAGGAATCTTCAAGACAAAAGTCAAGGCCTGCAAGCCAACTTGCCAAGCGTGCTCCCGGAAGTGTCCCTGACCCACTGCGGTCAGTTTTACAGGGGCCCACTTCGCTTAATATCCTCCCTCGGCACCACCTGAGACTCCCGCTCTTGGAACCCAGACGAACCAGGTACCATCCAGCCAGAGAAAAAACCATGCAGAGGGATTAAAAAGTACCTGTTCATAGCCTGAAAGTTTGTAAAGAAAGTACTGAACACAGACTTCCCATCACATCAGAAGGAAAATTTATGCATCGCCTTTGAGTTCAACTTCTCCATTAAAGCTTTTCCCCTATAATCTAGGGAGTTCTTATCTTGGTGACTTATGGTGTTATGGAGGGGCTCATGCATGGAAAATGTCAATAGAAATAGTAACTCTGGAAGGGAAGGGCCTCCTAATTAGTCCCCATTTAGATTTTATGATGGCTTTGAGATCTGCTCATCCTGACAGTGCGCACTGTGGTTACATATTGTTCTAGCCTGAGGGAACCATAGGAAAATCCAGATTTATTGTACCTATCATACCAGCATATTTCATTTGCCATTATGAGCAGCCATCTCGCAATGATGCAGGAGTATTTATTACAGATTAAATTGTAGGACCTGGATGGTTTAGTGAGGTTCTTGAGGTATCATTTATGTCATTAACTGGCTCATTATCAGATCTGCGGATCTCCATTCTTTTCTGAGCCTTGCATTCGAGCACGGAGGCATCCAGACTGGAGCAGCTTCCGGGCTGTATTTTGTCGTGGCAGGCATTGAAGTTTGAACACAGACAAAGCAAATCGCTTGCATCAGCCCCGTGTTGTTGTTTCACCTGATTGCCTGGAAGGTCCTGGCAAATCCCTCTTTAGAGAGGTTTGCTGCGGGGTGGGGGTGGGGGGTTGTCAGGGCAGCAGGGCTCAGTCTGACAGGCAGTTCCATTTGGTCCAGGTGCTCCTGGGGCTGGGGTGGATGAGGGCGGGAGAGAAGCAGGAGCCCCGGGATCCGGGGATTGACTTTCAGCGGTGGCTAACGCTAATTAGGTTAGAAGTGCCTGGCTGCCTTCTAAAGATGCAGCCTCCAGTTTTTCTTCTGTGATAAATAACCCCACGTTTGAAAAAGCAGGAAGGGAGAAGGGAAGGATGTGTGAAATTTAATTGTGGTTATTTAAGAAGTTAGCTGTTCTTTCGTGCTGATTATCTGCAGCGAGGGCTGGGTTCTCTCTCTCACATCTCCTACCCCTGGGACAGCGTTCTCACTCCACCTGGGAAAGAGGAGCCCGATGGCCGATCAGAATAGACATTTTTTAAAGACAGCAGAATACTCTCGTTGAAGCCAGGCTAGAGGAACATTTTCCAAAAAGACTCAAGAGCGCAGTGTTTATCCCTTGCCTCTCTGCTTGGGTCTCAGTCTTCTATTTGCATTGGGTGTTTGATTCCAAGTGGGGGGCTTTTGTTGGTGGTATTTACCCTATTTACTCTCATATATTGCTTTTTCATAAATCCCAGGGAATGGCATTTAAGTTGCTGTGTTCTTTGGTATTAAAATACTCTCCGGTGTAGGCGCAGAAGTACCTATAGAAATGCTGGACTCAAATTCACAGATTATCTGGGGAAGAAATGCCTGGTGATTTAATTGTTGAACATAATTAATTCACAGCATAGACAATAGTTCCTGGAAAAGATTCCTTTCACAAAGGAAAATTGCAGGTAGAAGCTATTACGTGTTTTTTAAGCCGTATTTAATATGATATTATATATCTAGATCTGAGACAACACAATTCTTGGTCATTAATAATTGCATAGTTGAACCTTTACAAAATAGTTTCCTTTTTATATTTATAGTGCTAAATGAAATAATTTCTGTATCAACTCCTAACAGCAGAAAATGTACAAACTGACTCACAGCCACAACTATACCTCTAATAAAGTTAATCAAATATGAGGGGTGGGGGAGGGTTTCTTGTCCCACGCTGAATTTCAATGGTGTTGCACTAGGAATACTGACACTCCTAACCAGATGGTCAGATGCTTTGTCTTTCAACCAGTTGTATCAAAGGGGTTGTCCAATGCTTCTCATTTTTACTTGTTGCTTGTACATTAGAGTTAATGAAGCAATGTAGAAAGGTCAGAAGGAAACATTTTTACTTTTTGCTGGGATGCGGAATAATTGAGGGCCTTGATGGCAATGTTGTTGCCTGTGTTGTTAGGGCAAGAAGATGCTGCCCAGCTCCTTCCAGATGCAGCTCCAGCTCCTTCCAGAGCCTGACGCTTCCACTAAGCAGCAACAAGGCTTCTATCTTTTCTAATTTGCCCTTTTGGAGTCGCATTGTCTCTCCCACACACCATATATTGTTTTGAGTCACTTTGTGATTTTTTTTTTAGCTTGACTCTAGTTTTTGTTTGGTACATCTTATTTTTTATCAAAGTTTCAGTAATTTTAAATTATTCCTAACTTGTCTCTAACAGGAACTGTAAACCATATAACTTTTGCAAAAAGAAAAAATAATCAAAGGAACATATTAAGGCCTTCATTCCTTGTTGTGCTCCCCCCACAGCTAAACCTTTAAATTAAGAAATGTCATTTGTAAGCAGAATTTAAGCAGCATGTGCAAATTTCCTAATACCTATTTGTGTTTGTTCTGGTATGTCAAAAGCTCATTAATTCTCAAGTCAACCTTTTAATAATGGTAGAGTATGAAAATAAAGCATAGAGTAGAGAAATACCCTTAAAATAATGTGACCATTCAGATATATGAATTTTCCCCCACCAGTTAACAACATCATTTTATAAGAAAGCATATCTAAATACTGCCCATTTTTATACAAGTGCTGTACTTAAAGGTACGAGTCATAAGCACAACGCTTGCAGTGCTGTTTGTGCGGTCCCTTGAGAAGCAGATAATTACATACATGTGTGTATATATGTATGTATTTGTGCTCCACAATACCTGAGTGGTTAGCCAATTAAGCAGAACTTAGCACTAAATGAGTCATCTCTTGTATTTGCTGTATACTGCAGGCCCTCTTGAATAAATAAGATCTGTGCTGCTATAAATAGGCTCCTTGAAAGAGGAGTCTTTGGTTTCTTTGTAATGCTCCTCGCCCCGTCTCACTGCTTGGGGTTTTGCATTATAGTCTTAATATTGAGCCCGCTCATTAATCTCCGTCCTTTTTCGAGGTTAGTCTAGGCTGTTCTTGTAGCTGTAGCACTCATTGGGTTGCCGTAGGAACAAGGGAGCCGGGTAAATATGCTTATGGAAAAGAAATGACTACTAATTAAATGTGAATAGCATTTATAAATTGCCTCGTTCTCACAAAATGCAGAACATAATGTGCTTTGATGTACTTCATTAGGAAAAGGCACCTATATTTTAAAAATATATGCTAGTAGAGAAAACCAAATTTTAATGCAAAAGTGATCTTTCCGTGCTTTCATTTTCCCGCTGACTATAAATCCTGTAATTTAATGCAGATACCCTTTTACTGCATTTACATGGCAGAAAAAGACATTTGGTTGGCCTGTGAAACTGCTGCAAACCTTCACTACTCTCTAACCAAAGTATAATTCCTTTTCTTTTATTGTTCAGAGTACTGCTTTTCTATTACATTTTAGACAATAAGGAACGGCTTGCACCATCCAATTCGAACCCAGGTAGGCAGTATTTTCACATCACACGGTACTGTGATCTTTGCCTGCCTTGCCTATAAAATCAAGACTTTGGTGTGAACTGCAGAGCCAGATTTTTTTCGGTCACTGGGCAGCTTCACTTGTGCGTTGTTGGGTCAAAAAGCAACCCTCGCCCTTTCGGAAACGGGAAGGCCCCAACTTCATTATCACTCTGTGTGTCACAGCAGAAAACTCTTCGGGTCCACGCGCGGCTCTGCAGTGGAAGGGTGAAGCTGTCTTCTGGGACGGGTCTGTCGTTTCTTTGGGAGAGTATTTGGAATTTACTTATTTCCAAACAGCTGGTTGAAGAGTAGCCGACAGTTCCTTGTGTAAGATTTTTCTATGCAATCCAGGACAGGCCGAGCCAAAGCTTTGCCAACTCCTAGGTTTCACTAGAGTGCTCCTGCAGTAGTTTGGTGATTACTTTCCAAAGATCTTTTTTTCTAGGAACAACACAAATCATTGTCAACGCAGCAAAGAAAAAAAAAACAAAACACCTGAGATGGATTTTTTTATATAATGTTATGAACGATTCACTTTACATTTCTCTTTGTTTCTATAACAGATATGCACATATGCATGTAACTCAGCTTGCCTTCAAGTGCCTCTTTCTGGAAATCTTAACAAATGATCCCCTATTCAGATGAGAATCGCGGGCCAGCGGGCGGGAGACCGGCTGGAAGAGTCGTTTCCGGGCGCTAGTGTTGCCTGGGCATGCGCAGTTGACTCGGGCAGCAGTAGTTCGGTGGCTTGCTTTGTGGGTACAACTAATATGACATTTTTTTGGTTGCTTTTTCGGCAAACCATTTGTTGCCGAGCTATGTGTCAAGTTGAGGGTAGTGAAAGGCGAACTCCCTGAAGTTGCTAAGTTCTGACTTTTTATGTTTGTGCTAGGAAAGCAGACAAGTGAGTCAGATGATGCTTAGCATTTAATAGATGTTAGATTCGTGCCATTCCTAATGAATGTGTTATTCTATAGTATTTTGCATGGATTTAATTTAAAGGAGCATGGGTTTAATAATGTCTGATGAGTAAAATTAAATCACGGGCGTTTTGTAGACTTTCAATAAATGCATATAGAATTTAATTGAAAAGTAAACTTTAAAATTATTAATCTTTAAAACTTGATTCTCAACTTTCTGAATTACATTTAGCCTTATAAGTGCTATAGGAAAGAGCTTTCTAAATTAATTTACCTTATTATGGTTTTAATGAATTAGAAAGACTTTATGAAAGGCAATTCTGTCCACGCTTCACTAAATTATGGCTGTTATTTGAACTCAAGAGACAGAACATACATAAATACTCCAGTTAGACTCACAATATTAATTTCAACTTTTGGGTTTAGATCATATTTTATTCTGGTTCTGTTGTCAAAATATTTGCAATCCTAACTAAAATTAACAGCTAAATGCTAGTTATTTTTGATACTTAATGATGTGAAAAGTAATTCTCCCTGGGCATTAGTTATGTACTGGGAGCAATGTGGAAGGCTTTAGGAGCGTCGCCTCTTTAATTCTTATTAAACCCCACAAGAGAGTGCAAGCACCATCCACTTTTAGGTGGAGAAGATGAACTTAAAGAAATAAGCTACTGTTTTTTGAAGCTATGAATGAAACAAGCCAGGACTCAGATCATTGCTAAATTCCAGCGCTTCAACACACTTCTCATTTTTAATCGCAATCTATTTTTCTTACGCAACAATCTATTCTGTGGTGTCGCCGATGGTTAATATCTACTTCATTCTTCTTTGCCTGTTGTCTGTGAGTAGTGTCCATGATTTACTTCCCTAGACCTTGGAAAACAGGTCCACTTGCAAATTCTCAGAAGGTATCTTCTGGTTGCTTGGGCTCACTCTGCTTTTCCTTCCCGTTTTCATTTCTTCTGCAAACTAGAAACCTAGTGTTAATGTGCTACTCACCTAGAATTCTCATCTTTTAAAGATGCTAAGAATATCTTACTTGATAGCATTTCAAGAGATAAAAATATTCATGTAAAGATTGTGTTTGTCCCAAAAGATGCATTTTTATATTAAAAAATAAAATAAAACATTGATTCATAAACCCATATAAGGATTAAATTATTGATGTGGATTAAGAACAAACATCAACAAACATCCATAATTTTATGGTTTCTGAAGTTCCATTTCTCACTTAGGAAATCAAGTTAATCTCTCAGAAATGCCTTATGCAGGGTTCCTTCACATTTATGGACGTCAAAGCTTCCAATACTTTGGGAGTTGTAGTGACTCTTATCTCTAAGCACCACAAAGTACCATAAGTAGATTGTGCTGTTGCTCGCCTTCATTGCCTGGTTATCCCAGACTCTCATCAGAAGAATAACATTTCAAGATTGGCTTGTAGCCAACTCAAGACTCTTAAATAGGAGAAGTCATTTTAGAGTGCATTTCTGTTCTGAAATGTTTAGAGCTATTTTTAATAAGCTATATGACTTGCATTTTAAATATTTTCCTATATTAAACAAAACCAGTAAGTATTTGTGTCAGGCAACTAAGCTGCATCTCAAAGAGCAAACCAGCAAACAGACACAGTGCTGCCACGAGGACACAGAGATTAACCTCACAGCATCCCAACCGTGTGATAGTAGGTAAGTTACACTGTCTGTTCACATTCATTTCTTCCATCTTAAAGATAAATGTTTAACTCTTTTCTGATTCTCATACCATGTTCTACGAGGCTCATGTGACAGACATAGCGGATATGAAAGATGAGAGAATTCAGAAGCAATATATAATTGAAAATGTCTATTTTATATTTCTTTCTTTCAGGAAACTAGACCCTGCATTGCCCATCTCCTTATTTTCAAAGAATATTCCTATTAACAAAAGATAAGTATTTTTAAAATCCAAGTGTAGTGTTCTTATTTCATGGGGACATAACCATGCCAATGCACTTTATACAGCTTTCTCAATATACTCTCTATGTTTTCAGTAAATCACATACATATTTAAAAACAAATAAATTACATACAACACATGTAGCAACTTGGCCTTGTGTTATCTTATTGACAGTTTTATTGGCTAATGAATGGATACACTAATTGCATTAAATAATGGATATATTTTTGTGCTCCTAACAACCTATGGTTATTTCTTTCTTGTGGATTTCAGGTTTGAACTCATACCTAATTTCAAAGCTCCCATTCTTAATCATAACTCATATTTCTTAAGTGAGAAAATGGAGCTGGGCTATTAAATTGAATCTGATATTTTTCTTCCTACTGTGGCAAGATCCCTAACAAAAGCAACTTAAGAAAAGAAATATTCCTTTTATCTCACAGCTTGGGGTACAGTTCATCATGGCAGGGAAGGCACAGCAGCAAGAATTTGAGGCAACGGGTCACATTGCAGCCACACTCAGGAAACAGAAAGCATGAATGTTGGTGTTCAGCTGTCTTCCCCTTTTTATTCACTCCTGACCTCCAAGCAGTGCAACAATGCTACCCATAGTTAGGGTGAGTCTTCCCCACCTACAGCCAGCCTACAACCTGCAGCCTACAGCCTCCCTCACAGGCTTGTGCAGAGGTTTGTCTCCATGGTGATTCTAGACCCTGTCAAATTGACAGTCAATATTGACATTGCTGGTTATTTTTAAGGCTACCTAATATATGTTCTTATTTCAGTTTTTCTAGTAAAATGACAAAAATTTTCTATTATTTTTCAATTATGTTTACTTTTGTCTTTTAGTTCCTAAGTCATAGAAATGTTTTGAAGCATGTTGAATATTATCAATATATTATATAAACATATACATATATGAAAGGTGTGTGTTAGTGTGTGTGTGTGTGCACACATGCACATGCATGCACATGTGTGTGTATTTCAGAAGGGAAAACCATGACCCAAAATTTCAAAATTGTAAGTTGGTCTTGAGTAACAAAGAAAAAATTTTGTTGGTTATATTTCAATGCTTATACTACACAAAATGTGATGCTGAGGTTCAGAATGCATATCACATATCTCAGTTATTACATTGTTATGTGTGTGTGGAGTACCTGAATGTATTTATGTGTGCCTAAGGAGGCCAGAAAATGCTGTTAGATCCCTCAGAACTGGAGTTCCAGGTGGTCATTAGGCTTGCACAGGGGTGCTGGGAACCCAGTGAGCCAACTCTCTAGTCCTGAGATTTATCACTTGACTCTTATTCCACTAATGTATCATATTTGACTCTACATTTACTTCTTGGTGTTTCTTAAAATATCTGGAAATTGCCTGGCGAGAGCATGTTCTATACATTCACTTACAGTCATTCCTTTGCCCCTGTAAATTGTGCATCCTCAGATTCAGCCAACATCAGATTAAAATACCCAGAAAGACTGTCTCTTTTGAAAACTACAGACTCTATTGTTCTTTTCTAAGTAATCCATTATAACAGCTCTTGCATGGAATTTGCGTTGTTTATTTTATATCATCTGGAGCGATTTGCAGTTTCTAAGGCCATTTTACGTAAAAGACTTGGGTATCTGAAAATTGTTGGGGGTTCTGATGGATGACTGTGTTTCTTCTTCAGAATGTAATTGTTTCTACTCTAAGATTAACTGGTAGCTGGATGTGCAGCAAATGCTGCACTGAACTAATCCCAGAAAGCACTCCTCAAGTAACATCTGCCTCAACCAAGGTGCTATGGGACATTTGTACACTGTGTGAAGATGTATTGCTGATTGGTGTAATAAAAAGCTGAACAGCCAATAGCTAGGCAGGAGAGTATAGGCGGGACTTCCAAGAACAGGGAGAACTCTGGGAATAAGGAAAGGCAGAATCATCAGCCAAATGCGGAGGAAGCAGGATGGGCAGTACAGAGATGACGTAATGAATCTCATGAGAGAACATAGATTAAAAAAATATGGGTTAATTTGAGTTATAAGAACTGGTTAGGAACAAGCTTAAGCTAAATCAGAGCTTTCATAATGAATAATAAATCTCCATGTCATTATTTGAGATCTGGAGATCCTGAAGAAAATAACAGCTACACTGAGGAGTTTGCCAGTGTAGGAGCTTGTGAAATAGACATTTGAAGTGACAAACTTGAAATTTCCATTTTAAAGAAAAAACTAATTCAGTGTGTGTATATCTACAATGGTTTGTGCCAGACAAATAATTTGAATTTATAATACTTAATTTTTAAAACTATTTTATAGTCTGTGTGTATGCATGCCTTGTGTGTATATTTGTGTTTGTGTGTGTGTGTGTGTGTGTGTGTGTGTGTGTGTGTGTGTATGTGCCAGCCACAGTGTATGTGTATAGTGGTCAAAAGACAACTTGCAAGAGTTGTTTTGTTCCTTCCACCTCAGATTCTAGGGGTCAAACTCCTGTCATCTGGCTTTCATGACAGATTCCTTTACCCACCTAGCCATCTTTCCATCTGCCTAAGTTTTAAAACCGTGTTCTTAGTGCAAATCTTCCTTTGAGAATATTGAGGTTTCATTCGCTGTATTGTTACTAGAAGATTACTGTGTTAGATGTTGCTGCACAAAGCTGCAGAGACCATTTTCACAATCTTCAATGAGTTCATAATAATATAATTCACAGCCAGTAATAATGCTGGGAATAGAGTTATGGGGGACACTGCAGCAGGAAGGAGCAGACCGGCACCTGCTGCCTGCCTCGCGGAATAGGAAACATGGGTACCAGTACCTTGTGCAACCGAGAAAGGAGAAGCATTAAGGTAAAAACACAGGTGTGTAGAGGTGAGGACTTGTTAAATGCCTCTGGGTTTGGGGATAAAAGTTCAGAGAGGCAAGAAGTTGGGGGAAGCCAGGCAGAAAGGACTGAAGGAATTGAAGCTTGAATTACTAAAAGTAAATTGTATAGAAATTTCTTTATTGGAGTTTAGACTTTCCCTTTCCTAGCAAGGAGTCCTCATAGTTGCTTCTAACTAGAGAAAAACATGATCGTACCGTTGTTTCAGAACGAGAATAGTATTCATAACACAGAGACTGGATATAAAATAGCATATCAAAAAATCAGAGACATTATACTTTTAGAGTAAAGTCATTCTTAAAATTCCACAATTTCTTAAATGAACTTTTAGTGCTCTGTATCTCCGTCCCTGATGTTTAAAGTCTTTCACCAACCAAGTAGCACTGGAAGGAGGCTCGAGGAAGAGCTGGATGTGGCTGTATTTGTAAGTAGTATGATGTCATGCTCTGTAGAAGACAAGTGCTAAGATGCTTTCCTTTTGAATTTCATTGGACAGATGTTTCATTCATTAGACTGTAATGGTCTGTAGTAAGCAAAGCCATCAGCAGGTGACAAGGGCAGCTGATGTTCACTTTTGCTACCTGTAGTTTAACACATTACTTTTGAGGTTTACAGTACCGTGTGTTGGGGGCGGGGATGGTGATGGTAGGGAGCTTCAGGTGTTTGAAACTCACGGTCTGATCTCAGACACCAGACTTTGGCTAAATGCAGCTCCCAGTTCATTTTCCTGGGATTCTTCCTGAAGGCTGTTTCTATAAAGCACCCCTGTGCTGTGGACCCTACCTATCCCATCTTGAGAAGCAAATGCCTGCTGGTCCTTTGAAACGGCAAGGAAATTTACGATTTTCACAATATTTAAAAAAAACTCTCTTTACTTACTTGCTTATCAAACCATAGAACTTTATAGACAATGAGGGAATCTGAGAATTTCACAACAGCCATGTCCATATGGGTGTGAGAAGCAGAATTATTAATCTAGTAGTTCAGAGCTCAGGACATCAACTGGACCACTTGTGGGTTAGATTAATCAGGTTAAAGTGTGTTAAAGTTCAGCATTCCTGCAGTACCTTCTTTCTTCTTCCTGCATGAGTTCTCATGCTCCTTCCCCCTCCATCTGAATAGTTGAGTACGCAAGTTTGGACAGAGCTGCAAGCAGAGCCATTCTCAGCACAGCAGGCATCATCTGGGAAGTGGATAGACATGCAGAATACCTGGACCTGTTCCACATGCACTGAATGTCTATCTACCTGTTAAAAAGGCTCAGTCAGTATCAGATACCCATCTGTCCAGTTTGCTTTCTATTGGTATAATAAACGCCATGACCAAAAGCAACTTGGGAAGGAAAGGGTTTACTGGCCTTAAACATCATAGTCCATGACTAAGGGAAACCAAGATAGGAACTCAAGGAAGGAACCTGGAGGAAGGATCTGAAGCAGAGACTCTGGGTAGCACTGCTTACTGTCTTGTTCACCTAGGTTGATTAATTTTTGCCTTTTTATACAATCCAGGATCACCTTCCTAAGTGTGGCACAATCCATACTGGGCAAGGCCTTCCTAATTAATGATTAGTCATTAATCAAGAAAATGTCATTTGCCTTTAATGTCAGTACTTGGTAAACAGAGGGAGTTGAATCTCTGTGCATTTGAGAATATCCCTGTCTTCATATTCAAGTCCCAGGCCAGCCTGGGCTACAAAGTGAGACCTTGTCTCAAAAAAGAAATGAAATCAAAACTAGTTTCTAGGAGTTAAAAAGATGGCTCAGTGCTTAAGAGCACTAGCTTCTCCTCCAGAAGACTCTGATTAAATTCGCCGTGTTCACATGGGACTACACAACTATCCAAAACTCTAGTCCCAAGGGATCTGATGCCCCTTTTCTGTTCTCCGAGAGCTCTAGACACACACATGGGGCACAGACAGGCATGCAAACAAAAAACTTGATGCACATATAAGTAAAATTAGGAAAAGAAAATGCCCCCACAGACATGCCTAAAAGCAAATCTGATTGAAATATTTTCTCAGTTAAGGTTCCCTTTTCCCAGATAACCATAGTTTGTGTCAAAATGAGAAAGAAAGAAAGAAAGAAAGAAAGAAAGAAAAAAAGAAAGAAAGAAAGAAAGAAAGAAAGAAAGAAAGAAAGCTCTAACCAGCATGCTCTCTGAGACCAATCTTGAAATCAAAAGCCTCTGATAAAACCCTCATGAAATACTTGAATTCAAGACAATGGATTAAACTTAAACCAACTGTAAATGGACTGTGTCTAGCCTTGTCATCTGGTGAGGGTTCTATTTACTACATAAAATTCCAATATAAGTGGTCCACATTCTCACACATCACAGTGTCAGAAGGGTATGAGTACGTCATGGTCCCCCCACAATGAAGCCTGGATTAGACAGATAATACCCTTAACTTCTGAGATGAGCCTTGTTAGTAGAGACCTTCCTTATAAATCCACAGAAAGCATGTGTTCTTTGCACTAACAAAGTACCTGAAATATAATAGACCACCAATAAGACTTCATTCTAAGAGAATAATATGTTCAGAAATGTGCACAGTGTTTTGTGAAAGGCTCCTGATCATGTAAGAACTCTGCTTTTGCTTTGTCCCTTGGCTCTTGAAATTCCTGAAAAGAACTGAAAGTTTTTGCCCAAGAATTCTTTATACTACCAGTCATTAAATTGCCTCTAGTCACCATGGCATTATGGCTACAAAAAACAATGCAGAGAAATAAATTATATGAAATAGCAACCACCAGGAAATTAAGGTTTTATTTAAAACTGATAGTAGAGAACCATGAACCCTCATCATGCCATCTCTAAGGAGTACTATTTCCTCTAGCCTGCAGGTGAAACTTGCCCTGTGTTTGTCATGGCCCATGGTCATCTTGACCCTCGTCTGACCTCACTGACTACTGCGTCTCAGTTGGTTCTGCTGACAGTTTTCCTTATGTCCCATTCAGCTTCCTGGTTCTGGAGACCCTTAAGACCCAATATACTCCTCTCAGTCTACAATCAGTTCAAGGATATTATTCCTACAGTCTCTTCATTTTAGTTACAAAGTTGTCCTCTGTAGTTTCAAATATGTATCCCTAGCCCATACCTCCTCAACCAGCTTCTAAATTCATAGAGCCAACCACCTACTCAGCATCTCAGGATATCCTCAGCTCAGATGTTCTCAAGCCATACTCACCTTTCCCTCTGGTTTCTCTTCTTTTGCACCCCGCCCCCACCCAACGTAGGAAATTGTGACTCTGTTCTCTGGGTTTCTCAGGTCTACACCTTGGAGTCATCCTTAGCATTTTTCTTTTATTATACCCACATGCATTTGCCCTTCATGTGCTTTCATGTCTACCTTCCATACACCATTTCTAGATCGTTTGATAACTTTCATCAGTTTCCCGTTTCTCTGACTTTTTCTTCTTTCCCGCTTTCTTGTTTCCCCCTCCTTTTGTCATGAGGTCTGATGAATGTAACCTTTTTCTTTTCTAGGAATTATGTTTTACCACATAGTTTGTTTCCGCGTGGCTATACCTGGGAAGTCTCATCTCCTACACAAATGTCCTGTAGCCTCATGGCCCCTGTCATCTCAGAGCATAGTGTTTAGGTACCTGAACCAAATATATTCACAAATAAGATAGAAATTCACCAACTTTTATGTTTATTTCACATATACCCTAAAAGATGACCCTACTTCTACACTCCTCATCACTTTGCTCATATCCATCAAAGATTTGTCTGAAAAAAATCAAAAATCCCCAACAGAAAAAGGAACAAAGTGGCTTCAAAGACCTTTCCTGATCCATTCTGGAGTTAGACCTTCTGTGTAGTAATTTCCAAGCTCCTCACTGTACTGTCAGCACTTGCATCCTCCTCACCTTACGACACTCAACTCAGCTAGCAGATGAGCTTCTGGGCTTGTCTGCAAAGGAATCGAGATAGGTTCATTGTGATGGGAAGACCGCACCTTAACTGAGGATAACACTATTCCATGGGTGAGGGTCCTAGGCTGAACAAAAAAAGCAGAAAACTAGAAAAGCAATAGTAATCCCCCCTCCCTCTGTCTATCTGTCTGTCTTTGCGTCTCTCTCTCTCTGCCTGTCAGTCTTTCACTCTCTTACTCTCCCTCCCTCTTTCTCTTCCCCTCTCCTTCCTTCCCTCCTTCCTGACTGTGGCTACATTACCAGCTGCCCTAAGCTCCTGACATATATGCCCTTTTTCTGCTATAGTGGACTGTGCCTTTGAACTGCAAGCAAACACAAATCTTCCCTCCTTAACCCTCTCTTGTCAAGGCATTTCATCACACAGTACAAGTGACTAATACAGAGAGGCTTACAATTTAAACAGTGAATGTAATCTTAACGTTTGAGTGTCTGTACCCACCCTTCCACAAGCACACACTGAAAATGCCTTCACCTTTTCAAGTTGCTTCACCCCATGCCACCCCATAGCAACTAGCACAGGAAATATGGTAAGTACAAAACCGAGGAGACTTAGTGTCCCTTGGAAGTGATTCTTCCTATCCAGCACGCCATCTGACAGCTGAAGATGCCAGTTACCCACAGCCTGGAATTCTCAGCCTTCCCTGTAAGTCTGTTGCTCCCTCACCTCCCTTATATGTTTGTTTATGTTCCCAATCCTGATGGGACTTTCCCTGATCATCATCCTATTTGAATTTGTAGCTTTCCTTTTAGGGTACTCCCTAGCCTGATTTCCTGTCTTATGTTTATGCATAGCAATAATTACTACCATGTTTTGTACATATGCATTTGTTTATGCCCTGTTCCTTCCCACTAGATGGAGGCTTCTTAGCAGGGAGGTCTGTCTGTTTCACTCACCTCCATGTCTACCGTGTGTCGTATATGCCATAAATATTTTCAATGAATGACTGACTGCATTAGTGAATAAAGCCATATGCCACGTAACAAAACACATAAACATATATATGGATATCCTCTCTCAACCTGTTCCTTTACTTACACTCCACATCATGGATTCCAAAAAGATACACTACAATGTGAACAGTGATTAACATGCCTGAACTTTGCAGCTGACATTATGGCTTTGAATTTTCTGTGCCCTGCTCATCTCCTGGAAAAGAAATTCTGCTGTGCTAAATTTAATTGATGGTTGTTCCTTTCTTTTTCTAAAACTGTTTTCCTTCTTCCCCACCCCACCCCAACCCCACCTTTCTTTTCATGAAGTGTCATGACTGTAACTTACTTCTTTCCCAGGCCTTATATCTTAACACATTACTTTGGTTCCTCTCAGTGATGCCAGTGGAGGATATCTTAGTGCAAAAGACTGAAGCATGGTAGAGAGGTTTGTTTGCTTTTTGGGGGGTCCACTTAGATAAATACAAGCCTATGCTTTCATTTTTCACTTTCTTGTTAAAGTAAAATAAAACTATCCCCATGTAAAAGTTTTATTAAGTGCACCATATGCCACTATAGGCTAGTGGTGGTTTGGGGGTAAAGAAAAAGAGAACTAGATTGGGTTGACTACAAGAAGCACTGAGTATACCCTATTGTTGCTTTCCATGATAGAGGCAGTTCTGACAAGCACTGTTGACTCACGTTAGGGGTCAATGAAACAGCTAAAGGTTGATCTGACCTTCAATTAAAAAATCATACTTAAAATTATGCTAAATTTTTCTGTGGACTCACCCCATTTCACATTTCTTAAGTGTATGATTAACAGCCATGCAGAATTAACAGAATAAAAACCATGATAATAAGCTTGGTCTACCTCACGCTATCTCCTGTGCTCCGACACAGCTCTTAGTGGCGTGCAGATCTAATATTTACATTTTCCTTATTTACTTAAGGGTTTATATAATTCACCAGTTAATAACTTAGGAATGTGTCTTCAAAATTATTCTCCCTATAAGGAGCTCCTGAAAGGAAAGAGCAGCCTTTTAGGACCAGTTAATTATCAGATCAAATTAAAATATTTATTAAAGTTGTATAATATAAATTTAATAGCAAATAACTAGAATAGAATAGGATTTTTTTCTTGGAATGATGAAAAACATACTTTTTCAAGTCTCTTCTAAGGTTATGTCTGCTACAAGGGGTTGGTATGTGTAATTACAATATCATGAATACTTAAATTTCTCTCATGCTGAGAAAGCTCCGAGAAGACCGCAGCTTGCACACTGATTTTGATATCTGACCTTTCAACTGGAAAACAAAACCACACTGCCATAGACTGATCTGTTGCATTCATTCTCCTCTACCTGACAAAAAGAAGCACGTGTCTGGGACCTGACAACTTGCAGTTTGCTCAGAACCAACCCCAAAGCTGTCTGAGATTTGTAGGCAATGCCTTCCTTGCTGTGGGGCCAAACGCTGGAGCTTTGGAAAACAGACTTAAGGGGCTCACCCTGTCACATAGTTTCCTAAATTATGTCTCTTTAAGTTTTCCCAAATGTAGGTACAACCTAAAATAAATAAAATGTTGGCCTATTAGTAGATGAGCATTTTGAGTAGTAATGGATATAGCAATGCCACCAAAATTTAATTTTCTTTGATTTATAAGATTGGATAAGTTGTAAGATAATGTAGGACAAAATTGTATAAATTTCTCTATCATTATCAACAATGGACCCTTTTATATCACTTCAGTACATATTGTCAACTTATATGCCCATCAAAATATGGGAAAATGGAACTAAAGGGGCTTCTTGGTTTTGGTTTTGTTTTGTTATTTCTGCTGTTGTGGTGGTTTATAATGACAGTCAACTGAGCTAGCCCTCTGTGGGCTTGCCTACAGAGGAATCTAGATAGGCCGGTTGTGGTGGGAAGACCGCACCTTAACTGACGATAACACTATTCCATGGGTGAGGTGGTCCTAGGCTGAATAAAAAAAGCAGAAAACTAGAAAAGCAATAGTAATCCCCCCTCTCTCTGTCTGTCTGTCTTTGCCTGCCTGCCCCTCTCTCTCTGTCTCTCTCTCAGCATGGGTGCTCTCACTGTTGCTCTTCTACCTCCCTCCCTCTTTCTCTTTCCCTCTCTCTCCTTCCCTCCTTCCTGACTGTGGCTACAATATTACCAGCTGCCCTAAGCTCCTGACATATATGCCCTTTTTCTGCTATAGTGGACTGCGCCTTTGAACTGCAAACAAACACAAATCTTCCCTCCTTAACCCTCTCTTGTCAAGGCATTTCATCACACAGTACAAGTGACTAATACAGAGAGGCTAACAACTTAACAGTGTATGACATCTTAACATTTGAGTGTCTGCTCCCACCGACAAACACACACTGATAATGCCTTATTACATACACCTTTTCAAGTTGCCTCATCCCATGCCACCCCATAGCAACTAGCACAGGAAATATGGTAAGTACAAAACCAAGGAGACTTAATGTCCCCTTGGAAGCGGTTCTTCCTATCCAGTATGCCATCTGACATACACCTTACTTTGCTTCCGTTTTTACAATATAGTCTTTCTGTGAGAAGCAATAACAGAAATAATGGCAATGGCAAGTAACAACAAAGGTATGAACCAATGAGAAGAGGTGATGCCCAAGTGCTAGGCATTGTGTTGGAGACCTTAGGTTTGACAGATGCTCACTTTTAATGGCCATTTTGTAGCCATGGCCCCCAAATCCTCTGCAGTGGGGAGTTTTGAACATCTATATTAATCGCCCGAGAAAGAATTCACTACAACAATCTGCATGGCCATGGCAGTTAGAGTGTGAGAGTTGATGAACAACAACTTTCTCCATCCAATTAGGACAGGATCTCTTCTGCTATAAGTGTAACTTTTCTTCATCTCTAGATCTTACTATTCATTTTGGCCCCAGCCAAGAAAACTCCTGATCCCCATCCTGTTTCGTCTCTTCAGTTTTCCTTGCATTCATCTCAGCTTTCCTATACCTTGGCTATTCAGGAACCTTCATACCTCTGATTTTGACTCTTATAACAAACAGCCCCAGCTCCACTTTCTCCTGCTACACCTCCGGTTCTCAGTTATGTTTAAACATAAGGGATGACTAGAAAGCCTTCCTTGTCTAACACTAAGGATTCTGCCTTGATCGAAAACTCAATACAAATTTTCACATCTCTAACTTACCAAATTTATCAACTGACCTTTCCAGTCTCAATTTGTACCCACACCCACACACGCTTATCTTCCTTTTCATCAATTTCTATTCGTGGAACAGAATTAATATTTTTCTACCTGTAATCCTTTGCTCATGTAATTCCACCCTTCTGGAAAGCCCCCTTTTTTTCTTTCCTCTGACAAATCCCTGTATATTCCTTGGGACTTGCCATTCCAGGAAACTTTTCCAATCCTTACAGATGAAATCAGTCATTTCCTAGCAAGTACTGCATGTAGTTGTTTGTCATTGGTAGTGGTCATAGTCTCTTTGTTTTTAACCATCATTTTTATTCATCGATCTTATGTTTCTTAATATCAAGCACTGCACATAAGACCCCCTGTATATAATACAACTACCTTGATACAAAATGTGCTTCATAAATATTAGTATCAGTACTTGCAGCCTATCTCATCAAGACACAGTCCCCAGGGCAATACTTCCCAGTTAGGCATTGAATATCCTCTCTCCTGGATCCAATCTGACCAATGAGTCTAACTGCCAGACATGAGTTAGATGCAACTAATTAATGCAGCACATACATTCCATAATGTATTTTATTTAATTGTTAAAATATTCCTCTCTAAAGAAAATGTGTAGTCTGTTTGTACTACACATGATTATATAACAAAAAAATTGACTATAAAACTAAGTATTGTTTCAGCAATTATTTCTTGTTTTCAAATCTCCCATTTTATGTTTTGGATAATATCTCGTAAGCTGAACTAAAGTCCTGCAGAGTGGAAATCTGGCTTCATAGTACAGAGCAGACTGATTTCTATGAAGGACAGCTACAATTGAGAATACACTATAATTCACTTCTGCATACACTTACGCAGATACAATGATGTTAACACTGTGGGCTTAAAGAAAGTAAACACAAAAATATCTGCCATGTAGGAATGACACTGTGACTTCCTAGACAAGGACAACTCCAGGCCAGACACCTGGAGGAAACTCCTTTTACAATGTTTCAAGAATTTTCATTTGACTGAAGGTCAACGTAGAAAGCCTTGAGCTATTCCTAATTATTGTGAGAAATTGATGCAACATACAAGCAGTTCTAGAGTGTTCAGAGTATGCAGGTAGAACTCTTTGCTAAAAGCAGAGCATCAACAGAAGCTCTTGTTGTCCATAGAAATAGACTATGCCTCTGCGCTATTTAGACTATTTTGTCAACTTAACCCAAACTGGGATCATTTGAGAAGAAACCACAACTGAGAAAATGTCTCCATCAGAATGGAAGCAAGTTTGTGGGGCATTTTCTTAATTAATGATTGATGTAGGAGGGTCCATCCCACTGTGGGTGGTCCACCCCAGGTAGATGATCCTGGAGGGATAAGAAAGGTAGCTAAATGGGATCCTGGAGAGTGTGACAATAAGCATCATTTCTCCAATGTTTCTGCTTCAAGTTCTGTCTTCATGTCCTGCCCATGATTGAGTTCCTACCTTGGCTTCCTTTAGGGATAGACTGTGACCAGAACATTTAAACTGAAGAAATTCTTTCTCCCCCAAGTTGCTTTTGGTCATGGTCTTTATCACAGCAATAGAAACTTATCTAGAACACCCTCTTAAGTACATGTATACTTAAATTCAGTAAAAAGAATTTAACAATTACATATCTGTTGTGGTATGTAGGATAGTGTAAAGGGCTCCCAGAGAGCCACCTGTAAATTCGAAGTCTATTCCTGGAGTCTGATGGAAACTCATTCCTGTCTACTGCATAAACATTTTAAACCATGTTGCTCATAAAAGTAGAATGCAAATTCTATCCATTTTATTCAAAGATAACTTTACACAATGCTTTTCTCTTCCTATCAATTTAATTTGAGTTGTACATGTGAATATTTACTTTTTCACCATCAGTAGACAATATTCAATTTAAAATAATCTTTTGCCATTGAGGAATACATTTATTTTCTTTTATTTTGGCAACTGTTCTCAACAGTTAGCAAAAACAATGAACGGTCTTGATACCATACATCACTGCCATGCTGGGCTTATTTAAGGATCAGTGGAACTTGATTAAAAATTTCCTTTGGAATTACCAATTCAGATGAATTGTGCATATTTGAAATGCATGGTAAATATTTCACTATAAAATAAAGAATTATTTCAAATTGCATTTCTCTAATTAAATTCCCTGTTGTATGTTTTATTCAGATGTGTATACAATGCCATTTGTATAGAATGCTAAGCAAAAAGTAACAGTTAATTTGGGGGCTACTGCAGTAAAAGTATGTTATCTTTTATATATATCACAACATTACTTATTATCAGCTTCACACACAGCATTTTGCCTTTGATTTACGCAAACAACTGTAAATGTTTTATATATTTGGGAGGAAGTGAATGATATTAGACCATCAATCCATGGGGACTGCAAATCAGGAGAAGAAAAAAAAAGGCTATTACATTTCAGAAGCTGTTAAATCAGTTGTGCCCCCTGGCTGATTTTGTCAGCTATATTTGCTGTGGGTAAAACCGTTGATGCCTGGAATACTGGAGGGGCCCTGAGAGTCCTGGAGAGTAAATAGCAGCCGAGTTGTAAACTACACCACACATCTCACACTTACGGCACAAGCCCGGATTACACTTTCCTCCGAATAAATCCAACAGCTTTAAAAAGAGCAAGAGAGAGAAATAAAGAAGAATGGGAGGGGAAAACAAGGCAAAACTCAAGCCTTCTGTCACTGCCTCCAGCTTCAGCCCCTCAGCAGTCTGCCAACAGGACACTGTTCTGCCAGTTGTAAATTTTAATTGGCCATCTGGGGAAAGCACAAACCACTGACTAGAGATTAATCAGCAAATTAACCCAGGCATAATACACATTTCCCAGTGGACCCGAAGCTGCTCCAGGCTTGAGCGGAGCAGGCTGGGATGCTGGAGAACCTGTGTAGAATGCTGTTATTGCTTACTGCATTGGGCAGAACATCTTTCCAGCATCCTGAAATTCCCTTCTGCGAGACCTTGGCAGTGCCCCTGATTTGTAAGGAAGTTGCAAAGAGCTCCCCACCCCAAATTCTCCACCGCCCACACACACCGGTGTGTGATATACTAAACACACGCGGTTCAGGTACTGTGACTTTGAAGACAGTGTTGATGAATCCGTGGGGGTGACAGCTTCTCTCTGGTGGGCTGTTTGCTCGGCTTGCTAAAGTAGCTACATGAGGAAACAAGAGCCTACCTGATTTTTACCTGTTCTGTGAATCACCAGAGAATAGTATTCATGTAGCCAATTTCTTGTGTTACATAGAATACCTTCTTGTGGAACCTGTTCCAGAGAGGAAGGGTTTGTAAATAATAAAGCCTCCCTCTTCGAAACGTCATCATAGAAAATAATTGAAGCCAAATGTTCATTTATGGACCTCAATGCGTCAACAAAATAGTCTGCTAATTAGCTTAGGAATGCTCTGTAAGCTAGATAGTAAAGAAGTGGTATTACAGACAGAAACTCTGAAAGGGACAGAAAGAGTCTGGTAGGATTGGGAGTGGTGATTTTAAAGAAGGATGAAGGGAAAATAGAGGAATTAGGTTGCCACAGCTTTTGAAGTGATGAAAATGGGAAGGTCCTGGCATTATTAGCCCGATGAAGGATGCTGAAAACACAGAACACTCAGAAGACTAAGCTGGCCGTATAAGAAGCACTGAACGAACTTACTGGGAAACCAAGGTGATGTGGTCAAGACAGACCTTAAAAGACATAGATTTTCCATATTCCTGATACTTGTTCTTCCAAGTTTACCAAATTACTTAGGACTGCTGCATAAAGAAGGACTCAACATTTTCTAGTGAAAGTGGGAGTATCCAAATTTAATGTCAGCAGTGACTGTCACATCAGACAAGCCTACTGTTGCCTTTTCCATTCCCAGCCCATGCTTAACAAACCATAGGCCATGTAATCAGACTCAGACATTCATGAGATAGCATGTCATATACAAATGAGGGAACTATGACATCACCAGGTATGAAGATCTTGATCAAAACAAAAATAAGTGTGGCCACATTTTTCCCAGAAATATGGGACCTTGAGAGACTAAGTTACTAAAGTGCACAGCGTGGAGGTTGTGGCCCAGAAAAGGATAAGACAGAATGGCAGTGATTTGAGATTGTGCAAACATCTGAAAATAATCTGAGATTGTATACAAATCCAGGAAGAACCTGAGATTTTTATGACAGTCCATGAAGGATTCAGATGGTGTGAAAGTATAAGAAGAATTCAGATTGTATGCAAGTCTGGGAATAATCTCAGAATGTAATGTGTACAAGACCAGGAAAGATCTCAGATTGTGTGCAAGTCCGGAAAGCCAGGGCGTTGAAAGACAAGAGCAGATCCGTGTGCTGGGTGACACTGGAAAAACGGGGTTTGCCCAAGGTCTCTAGAGAGCAGCCTTTCCATCCTATTTCCATCTTGCCCAAAGCCTCCTTCTGCCTTTGCTCCTAACATTTGAGTTTATATGTTTTGAACAAAGCCCATGCTCATATGGCATTTTGATGGTTGCAATCAAAAGAACCTTGACAAGAACAACCGTAAGTGATAAGAGCACCATCATAAACCAATGGCCTGAGAAAACAAATAAAATTAGTAACTTTTCCTCTACCCCCTCAGAAACAGAGGGCAAGCTTTAGGAACTCCGAAACATGTTGGTCATTTCAGGAATACAGGTAATGGCGGGCTACTTCATAAGGCTCTGCTCAGTCCCACCACTAAATCAAGCACACCCATTTCAAATATCTCTGGGAAAAAAAAGACAGATATTCCATTATCAAACAATGCTGCCTGTCAAACTAAAATGGCTAATGGGCAAGCACTGGATTGTCTGTGACAGTCAGTCAGTCAATACTCAAGGCAATGAGAACACAGCAGTTAAATGGGGTCTCCAGCTCCAGTTGGGGATCGGATGTGGACATGTTCTCTCAAACACCCAGTTTAACTCCAAGTGAGAGCTTCAGAAGAGGCTGTAGTATAACAGTGTATTAAATCATCCAGCATGATATTTGAAGGTTTACATGAGCAATAGAGGCATGGAAAGAGGGGAAATGGCAGATCTGAATTAAACACTGAATGCAGTAGCAAGCAAGACACAAAATATTTAACCTGTTCAGTGCTTGGAACATTAAAGACAAACAAACAAACAAAAAGCACATTTTAAAGTCTTGAAACATCTGGTCTCTGCTGTTCCTACCCAAGTCCATCACTCTACCTGTACCGTCTGCTCCCAGGAAACAACCCCTAAGCCCGATAATTACTGCATAGGATAGTCAGTATTTCCAGTGTGCTTTGGCCGTTGGATTTCTTTGTCTCCCCTGGGAGGGATATGATTCAAAGGTTATCACAGGCTTAAATAAACTCAAAGGAGTATGTGTGTGATCTCGTCTGAATTATTCCAAAGCCTCACTGTCTAGCTTTAACTCAGCTCTCCTATTTCAAGTTTTCATGTAATCTCAACTTACATAGAATATAATATAGAATATCTATGGAATTCAATATACATATAGATACTGTAATAACCTTTACAGGTAGATCATCTAGTACCATGTTTATCTTGTCACAGCTGCCTTTCTCCATCTTTAGATGTGCTGTATGTTTTAAATAAATGAGGGATCAGGCAGATGCCCATCTTTGAGTGCTTTTATAAAGGTATCTATAAAATGATTTCTATTTTATATTATCTTTATACCTAAAAATAAAAATTTCCCAAAGACAATCTCACACATTTTCTAGAAGGTAGAGGTGGAGGCGACAAGGCTGATACGGGCTGGGGTCAGAGGAACAGTGTGAAGTTTAGCCACAACACCACATTTTAAATGACGAAAAGTGATTTGGTTTGCTGCAAACTGGTTGTCAGCTTCGAACTCAGCTTCATCTCCTTCCTTTTCATTTCTGTGTACCCTGTCCTCTAGATGACCCAAGACTGTTCTTCTTTTGAAAGCATCAAAGACTTCCATGGTCAAGAGTTCGCATACACTGCTCCTTATTAAAGCCCCATTCTTCCTTTCTTTTTTTTTCCATTAGATTTTTAAAAAATAGCAGTCCAAGTTCCCACTCCCTCCCCTCCTCCATTCCTTCCACATACCCTTCCACCCCACCCCCATCGAATCCTCAGAGAGGGTAAGGCACATTGCTTTGTGGAAGGTCTAAGGCCCTCCCTACTATATCTAGGCTGAGCAAGGCATACATCCAAAGAGAATAGGATCCCAAAAAGCCAGTACATGCAGTAGAGATAAATCTTTGTGCCACAGCCATGTAACTGTCAACCACATTCAGAGGGACTAGTTCGGTCCTATGCTTGTTCCTTCCCAGTCCTGCTGGAGTTGGTGAGCTCCCATTAGCTCCGGTAAAATGTTTCAGTGGGTGAAACCATCATGGTCTTGACCTCTTTGCTCATATTCTCACTACTTCCACTCTTCAACTGGACTTTGGGAGCTCAATCCAGTGCTCCAACGTGGGTCTCTGCCTCTTTTTCATCAGTTACTGGATGAAGGTTCTATGGTGATATTTAAGATAATCATCAGTCTGACTACAGGGCAAGTCAAGATCGGGTCTCCTCTCCTCTATTGCTTAGGGTCATCCTTGTGGATTCCTGGGAATCTCTCTAGAGCCAGGTTTCTACTAACCCTATAATGGCTTCCTCAATCAAGATATCTCTTTCCTTGCTCTCATCTCTGTCCTCCTCCATCTTGATCATCCCATTCCCTCAAGTTCTCCTCAACCTTCCTTTCTACCCTCCTTTCTCCCCCCAACCCCATGCTCTCAATTTTGTCAGGCTATCTTGTCTGTTTACAATTTCCAGGTGGATATATATATATATATATATATATATATATTTCCATTATTCCTTTCAAAAAGAAAAAAACTGTGCATGAGATCTCCCACAGGGACTGGAAGAGCGTGACAGATGCCCTGGATTGGGTGTAATGGGTAGCTCTGAGCCCCCAGTATAGGTGATGGGAAATGAACCCAAGGCCTCTAAAGAGCAGCAATTGCACTTTAATTTCATCGTTACCAGAAAGAAATTATTACTCATTTCCAAGATCTTAATCACAGGATGCTTTGAGAGCTTCTTCTGAGTTCTCCAGTGGGATTACTTTTCTTCTCCCCAGCACCTTATCCCATTCTAATACTTCAACTCTTATAATGTTATATTGAAATTCATTGGTTCATATATGTTTCCTCAACAAGGATATAAATTCTTTGAAGTCCAGGATCCCATATGCCCTACAATATATGAAGTACAGGATCCGTATGTCATATTCAGAATACAGTCGATGCTGTATGTCGTGAATGATGGCAATGGATTCTTTGTCAGAGTGATATTGCAAGGACTCTGAGCGAAAAAAAAATATCTCTGGGTACATTTTAGGATTCATGTTTGTCTCGATGCCCATCAGAGTCTTGTGAATTTCAGAGGTAATTAAAGATGGCCTTTATTTTCATATCTTTTGTGATTTAACAACTTTTAAGTTAAATAATGTATGTACAGCTAAATACATAAGTAAAGATTGCCTTGTTTTACACAATTTTAATTTTTCCAACTTTATTGAGGATAATATGCGTACAATTAAATATACTGACTTAAGAGAACAGTTTGATGAGTTTTTCCAAATGTGTCCCTCTTCGAGCTTGCATATTATTGCCACCCCAAAAGCTTCACCATACTTTACATAATAAGTTCCCTCTACTCCCCACCCTACCATCATAAACAACCACTGTTCTTATTTATAGAACTACAGACTAATTTTGTCTGTTCTAAGTAAGACTTGATATAATTTAAATTAAAACTCTGCACCTTGTTGCATCTGGCTATTTTGTCCAATATATCATATGTATCAACATATCATTTTTATAGATATTATTCTAATTGCATGAACATTCAAAAATCTGCTTATTCACTTACATGCTGATATGAAATAACTCGAAATATCATTTGAATTGTCTCTCATTTGTAACTGTTTAAATGGTTTGGTTTTTTCATATAGGATCTAATGACAGGCTGACTTCAAACCCACTATGTAGTTGTGTATAGTTCTGAATTCCTAATCTCCCTGCTTCTACCTCCAAATTATTGGAACTGCAGGCATGGTCCATCATTCCTAGATACTATAATAGTTTATAAGAGTAAAGCGTAGAGTATAATGAGACTAGAAATATAATGTAGCCAGGGAATCATAAGGTGTTGGTTAAAATAAAAAGATAATTTTGTTTTCTATTCTATTATTTTTCAGGGGTTGGCTCAGTTGATAAAAGCTTTCTGTTCATGAAGACCTGAGTTTGGGTCCTCTATTAATTACCTCTCAGTTTTTGCCATAAAATGTGACCAAAGCCCTTTACAGAAGGAAGAGTTTATTTGGCTTTGAGGTTTCAAGGGACAGTCCATAATTGGTGGGCAGCATGACAACAGCAGCAGCAGGCATAGCATCCAGAGAAGCAAGCTGGGTGGTCATATCATAGTCACAAGCATGAAGCAGAGAAAGCTATGTGAAAACAGAGTCAGGCTATGAGTCCCCAGAGACCAACCCCAGTGACACACTCCCTCCAACAATGCTGTACCTCCTAAAGGCTCCATAACGTCCCCACAAACCACAAACTGGGAATCAGGTCTTCAAATATATGAGCCCAGGAGAGATATTCCCACTCAAATCACCACAGCACCCATGTTACAGGGTGGAGGTGGTGATTCATGTCTTTACCCCTAGCAAAGGAAGAGAGGATCCTTGACACTTGAGTCAATCAATGTATTGAATGAGAGTTCCAAATTCAATGTGAGACTATGTCTAAAAAAATGTGGTATTGAGGGCCAGAAAGATGGTCAGGCATTTAAGAGCACCTGCTGTTCGTTCAGAAGACCTGAGCTTTGTTCCCTGCATGGCAACTCACAACCACCTCTAAGTCGCACTCCAGGAGATCTGATGCGCTCTCTGTCCTCACAGACACCTGCACACACAGGCATTCCAATCCATACAAGTCAAAGCAGAAATAATTCTTTAAGAAATAATAAAGAAGACACCTGTTATCACGTTCTTGCTACCACATGCACCTGTGCATACAGAAATGCTTTTTTTAATTGAAGTCTAATTTTTGTAGTATGAAATCTACTTCTAAAAGCGGTTCCTATTCCAACAGTCACTCCAAAAAGAAACTATATGGCTTGTCGTCCCCATTTTCCTTCTCATCAACATTGTCAAAACACTTATCTTTTTCTTCTACCTATCACTGAACCCATTATGAACATTGCATGTAAATGCAACAATCCAAGAAGTGCCCTTCGCTTCTGACTTCTTTGAAATGTCATATTACTTACAAGTTCATCCATGTTGAAACATCTGTCTTCCCATGCCCATTTATAGTACTATGATATGTTAGTGCTGGTTACACCACACTCATGTTCTCTTTCACCAGCTCATGAGCCTTTTGCTTTTTGACCATCATGAATGATACTACTGTGAAGTCACATAAGCTCTTGTGTGTACATATTTTCACCACTCTTTGGTTTATATATGAGTAGGATTTCTGCTCTACAGGGTTTTTTTTCCTTCCAGTGATGTAAGACACTTCAATTTCTCCACATCCAATTATCTGTCTTTTATATTGTAGCCAACTGAATGAGTGTGAAGTGATACATGGTTTTGATCTACATCTTCTTAAATAACTAACAATGCTGATCATTTTACCATGTTGCTATTGAACAGTTGGTTTTCCACTTTTTCATTGATAATTTCATAATGGAGATAATGCATTTGGGGTTATTATCAACCCCATCACTTCTCCATCTCCAAAAGAAACTCTCCTTCCCATAAAATACCCTCCTATTTTCATACACATGCATGCCCCACTGAATTTACTTAAGGTTGCTTGCATGGACATGGGTGGGAGATTATTTTCCAGAACATGCAACTTATCATTGACAACAAGAGTGAATGGCAGTCTCTATCTCAGCTGTCATCAACAGCTCACAGACCCTCAGCGGTTGAGGGGACCCTATGAGCCCCATTCCCATGCATTATGATATAACATCAATGTTTTTTTAAGATTTTCTTTTTATTTTATATGTATGAGTATTTAGCCTACATGTATATATGTGTACAATACGAGTGCCTAGTGCCCAAGGAGGCCAGAAGGAGGTGTCAGATCCTGAAGAAGTGGAGTTATAGACAGTTGTAAGCTGTCATTATGTGAGCCACCATAGACCCCAAGACCTCTGCAAAATACTTGCTGCTCTTAAACTCTGAGCCATCTTGTAAGCCCCAATTGGATCCATATTAATAGCATTTTGTGTAGATAACCAAAGCTTCAATAAGTTCATGGGTACATTGGCCATGTCCCAAAGGCACTGTTTCTTAGCACTCTTCCCCATTCTCCGGCTCTTACATTCTTTCAGTCCCCCTCTTAAGTCATGTTCCCGGAGCCTTGTGTGTATGTGTCGAAAGGGAAAGATGGTAAAGATGTCCCCTATGGGATCAAGTATAAACATAATCACTTATTTTCATCACTTAGCCACATTGTGAGTCTCTCCAGTAGATACCACACACCACTAAAACAGCAAAAGTTCTACTTTCCTCTTCTGTCATTGTCTGCTTTGGTTATCAGTGCAGCATCATCGTAAAAGAATGAATTGGGGAACATGAGTACCTCATTTATTTATTTTTTGGAACATTTTATAAAGAATCAGATTTTTTTTAACTGTTAAGTAAAATTTGTCAGTAATGCTAATAACTTTGTAGAAAGTTATTTTTATAGATAGGTAGAAGATAGATAGACAGACAGACAGATAGATGTGATCTTGTCGTGTAGTCTTAACTGGCCTGATTCTCACTACATGGACCAGATTGGCCTTGAACTCATACCAATTCTCCTTTCTCTGTCTTCCAAGAGCTGGGTGGGATTACAAACTTTGCTGGTTGGGAGCTCTTAAATCATTGATTCCACTTATTTGCTTATTAGAGGTCAAGTCAATTTAATTTTCTATATTCACTCAAATTGTAATAGTCTAAGAAGTGTTTATTTCAGCTACTATATGTCTAGTTGAGATCTACCTAGTGCTTGTTCAGTTTTTTGGATTTGTATATAAATGTTTCCATCAAAATAACGGAGTGTAACCTATTATTTCTCACATATTCTTCTGGCTTATTTCTCTAATTAGTTTTTTTAAATTCCTACTTGTGTTGGTTAGTTAAGTATTTTGTCAAAGACACACGCTGGAGAATCATCTAGGAAGAAGAAATCTTAACTGAGAAAATGCCACAATCAAATTAGCCTAAGTGACTCTGTGGGGCATTTTCTTGATTCATAATTGATAAGAGAGGGCCCATCCCACTGAGTAGGGTCCTGGGACATAAAAGAAAAGTAGCTGAACATGAGTAAACTAGTAAGCAACATTCCTCAACTGTCTCCATTTCAAGTCCTATCTCCGGGTTCCTTCCCTGATTGAATTCCTTCCCTGTTTTCCCTCAGTGATGGACTGTGAAATGAAAGTATAAGACAAATAAGCCATTTCCTCCCAAGTTGCCTTTGGTCACAGTGTTTAATTGCAACAATAGAGAAAACACAGGGCAGAAGTTGGTACTCTAGCACCATCTCACTATATAGTCCAAGCTTGGTGTAGGAGGTTCTTCTGTTCATGTGTTGCTTTCATTGGTTAATGAATAAAGAAACTGCTTTGGGCCTGATAGGGCAGAAGTTACGTAGGTGGAGAAAAGAGAACTGAATGCTGGGGAAAAGAGCAGAGTGGAAGAAGCCATGGATTCTCTGCCTGAGATGGACACTGGTTAGAATCTCCAGTAAGCCACAGCCATGTGGCAATACACAGATTAATGGAGATGGGTTAAACTAATATGTAAGAGTTAGCCAATAAGAAGTTAGAGCTAATGGCCAGTGTTTTGATGAATACAGTTTCTATGTGATTATTTTGGGTGTAAGCTAGCTGGGCATCCGAGACAAACAAAGGGCCCCTCTCTCCTTACAATACAAGCTGGCCATCATTTCTCAGTCTTCTTGTCCTGTCTGGGATCTTCATTTATAGGTATGAACAACAATGTCTAGCTTGAAACTTATATCATCACTTTATTGATATTCTTTATTTGATAAAATACCATTTTATATTTTTCTTTATCACTTTAGGTATTTATTTTTGGTATAATATTAGGGATTCAATCAAAAGCCTCACACATGACCACAGGCATGTGTTCTACCATTATGTTACACCCTAGGTCTCTCATTTCAGGACATATTTCTTTTAGATCTTTGAATATTTTCTTTTATTTTTTACTAATTAATTAATTAATCAATTCTTTCCTGCCCAATCACAGTTCCCCCCTCCTCCTATTCCCTCCCTCCAACCTCCCCTCACTACTACCCTTCATCCACTCCTCCTCCTTTTTTTCAGAAAAGAGCAAGCCTTCCATGTATATTAGCCAGCCACAGCATATCAAGTTACAGTAAGACTAGGCACTTCCTCTCCAATTAATGCTGAATGAGTCAATCCAGTAGGAGGAAAGGGTTCCCAAACCAGGTAACAGAGTCAGAGACAACACTTGCTCCCACTGGGAGGAGTCCCACAAGAGACCATGCTACATGACTGTAATGTATGCGCAGAGGGCCTAGGTCAGTACCATGCACACTCTCTGGTTGTCAGTTCAGTCTCTATGAGCCCCTATGAGGCCAGGTTAGTTGATTCTGTGGGTTTTCTTGTGGTTTCTTTGACACCTCTGACTCCTATAATACTTCCTCTCTGCAGCAGGATTCCCTGAGCTCTGCCTAATGTTTGCCTGTTGGTCTCTGCAACTGTTTCCCTCAGTTGGTCTCTGATGACAACTGGGGTTTGCGCCCATGTATGAATATAGCAGAATATATTTAAAATCACAGTTTAAACTCTGGTTGTAAAGATGGTGAACTAGAAGTTACCTTAATTAACAAAGTTAATTAGGAGAATCAGAAAGACAAGGAATACAGTGTTTTCTAATGAGGAAAAAAATCAAAAATCACAAAGGAGAGGATAAGACAGCTGAAGAGTATGGAGAAGCAGGGCATCCTGGGGGAAAGGATGCAGCACATGGCCCCCACTTCATGAGTCTCTGGCATGGGCGAGGAAAACAGGATTATCATCCAAACCGAAAGCCAAGCATCCCAGATGAAGCAACCAGCAATCCTCCTGTTTATAGAACAAGCCCACAGTTATGAAAAGTCTTACATAGTGAGGATTTTAGTAAGAAAACAGCTACAGCATGACAAGTCTGAACTCTACAAAGGGCTGGGCTGGAAATCAGCACCATCTTGGGAGAGAAACTATTTTTAAGATTGTGGTTCTGTGCAGCCCTAATAGCAAGGAATAATTACAAGTTGAGAATCCCAGAAACATCTTATAACACATCTCCCTAGGCAAGGGATGCAGTTTTAGATCTGGGAAAGGGCTAGATGAGGATGCACTGGGCGACCAGGAAACCTGAAAGATAGGCATTGAAGGGCTCAGTAGCCAGAGGTCCTGCACTCTTTGGTGAGGCACACAGCTCTAACTTCCTGGCTAACCCTTTGTCGTGCAATCTAGAGTAGTAAGTAGACTAACTGCAGAAACGAATAACCCTAATACAGAAGTCAGATTACAACTTGAAGTTCACAGCTTGCTCTGTGCTGTAGAGTTTTTCACTAAAGAACTAAGTCAACTCTTGTGGACAACCTGCATCACATCCTTCTCCCATAAAGTCTGTAATACTAAACAGGATGACAAAGCACTGAGATGGATCTTCCAGTAACAGACCTCAGAGCTCCACCTGCTTCCCCTAAAACACACTCAGAAGACATGTATTGGCTGAGGCATCAGACACCCTAAACTACAAATTCAGGAATTCTAAGACTTAAGAAAGGCCTGACAAACTCACAAGCTCTGAAGCCAAAGATCCTGGTATCCAAAAAAGGGAGTCCAGGAAAGTGGCTGCAGCTAGCCTATAGCCAGGCTGGACTGAGCACCAATCCGAACTGGGGGAAACAGAGGAGTCTTCAGCTTCAAATGCCTTTCACCCGGCATCTAACATCTGAGAATTCAGAAGGTGTTCATGTATATTGTTTTTGTGTCTGGTTTTTATTTTTATTTTATTTTGACCCTTGTGTTTTCTTCTTTTATCTGTGATTATTTTATTCTTAGAATAAGTCAATAGATTTTTGTTTTCTATTTTATTTGTAAATTTTGTGTGCAATTTTTCCTTTATTGTTCAATTTTTCTATCTTTTGCCCTTTTTACTCCCTCTTCCTAAAATTACTTTCCTGTGTTCTGTTTTCTAAACTAGATTCATCTGTTCTTTTACCCCTTTCCTGTCCTTATTTGTCAATTAAGATTTCTACTTTTACACTAAGTAATTTCTAACTTCATAGCTTGATGTATGTTAGGTTTGCCAATTCCTTTTCTATGGTTATTGGCTTTACTTGATTTAAAGCATATTTTTCTTCTGGCTTGGTTCAGTGTTGTTGCTATTATGGTAATTTATTTCCTACTTTCTGAAGGGTACTGGGGGCTGAGTTTTCAAGTGAGAGATGCTCAGCAAGACAACTCCCAAATGAAGCTAGAAGAGATATCCATCCCAACAGATGCACAAATCACAACACAGAAGCACGAGAAGCATGGAGAGGCAAGGCAACATGACTACTATAGGGGATCAAAACTCCAAAGTTACTAAATCCAAACACATTGAAATGGGTAAAATGACAGGCGAAGAACCAACTGTTCGGTTGAAAACTCATCAGTAAGGATACTAATACAAAGAGGATACCAAAAAAATAAACAAACAAGCACATGAATGAAGTAAGGAAATAATTCAAGACCTGAAGAAGAAAATCACCAACATATATGAGAAATTCAGAAAGAAAACTGAAATTTTGAAGAAAAAAACAGAAAATATAAATATTGAAATAGCACTAGGAAGATTTCTCATTGGACAAAACGCTTGCTACACAAGTATGAAGTCGTAAATAAGGTTATACAGTGTGGTGGTTTGAGTGAGAACAGCTCCCATAGGCTAATAAGTTTGAATGCTTGTTTCCCAATTAGTGGAATAGTTTGGGATAGATTAGCAGGTGTGTCACTAGGGGCAGTCTTGGAGGTCTCAAAAGCACAATCTATTTCCAGTTAGTGTTCTCTCTCTCTCTCTCTCTCTCTCTCTCTCTCTCCCTCAGGAAATAGAAAGACAATATTCTTGTTGTGGGGTATCCACGACAGCAGTCTACTTGGACTTGGGTATTTAGGACCACAGTACAGTTCCAAGACTTTCTCGGGTTGAGTTAAACACAAAACCCACATCCTGGGTTGACAAACCTCACTTACAGTTACCCAGAAGTGAGACTACAGAAGTCAAAAAGCAAGGTTAATACATTTAGGGATTGTCCCAGAACTATGGACTTTGATGAATTAAGTCTCTGTTCTAATTTTGGCAGGCATTGCTGTCTGCATACTAGATTCCATGGCCTGAATAGTAGTGCCATCTGTAGTGCTAAGGTCTAGGAGACCTGTTACATTGGGGAAGAAAGGCCTGGAAGGGAAATGGAGTTAAAATATAAGAAGGTAATGAGGGGAAAGAAAACAAAATATATGTTTTCTCTCATGTGGAATCAAGATTTAACTATTTCTGAGAGCATAAAAAGTAATTTGTTGGGGGAAAGTAGGTCATCAGGAAAGAGGTGAGAGAGTCTAAGCCAGGCAGTGGAGAAGTATGAGCAATCTATGAAAGTATCATAATGAAAGCCAAAATTTAGTATGTCGACCAAATAGAAAATTTTCTATTGGGTATCTTAGGTTTAATGATTGTAATTGTTAACCCCTATTCTTAGATTGTCTGGATCTGGGATCAGCTGAGAGACAAGTTTCTAGGAACATCTGTGAGGGATTTTCTTTTGCAGTTAACTGAGGCAGGATAACCAACTGTATATATGGGCAACGCCTTCCAGTAACAGCCCAGATCAAAGGGGTCTAAGTGAAATGGCTTGCCTTCATGTCTGATTACCAGTTCCATCTATCCTGTTCACAAGTTCATCCACCCTGTTGTTTTGATGACTGCTTTCCTCTTCTCTCACATCAGGACCCAACTTCTTTCAACTTTCTAACATGGACTGAAGACCAGCAGCTATCCAGGAATCGTACTGGCTTTCAGTGCCTGACTGGGACACTTTTGCTTTCAGCTTCATGGACTAAGCAACTATAAGGTCTCATCTCTCCAACGTGACAGCAACCCCTGCTAGAAATCTAGACTGTATTGTATAAGTCAATATACTGAATTCCTTTTAGCCTATACTCTTTCTACCATTCTGCTTCTCCAGAGAATTGTAACCAATAAGGCTTTGTGCTCCTTCACCTCCATTCTGCCATTTAATGCGCAAGTGTAATTTTCACTTTAAATATGTGTTTGTAATCCATAAAATTTTTATTAATTTCTCATATGTTTTCCACTTCTCTTCAGTTTGGTAATATCGCTTCTATAATTCTAAAGAAAGCTGTTCTTTTCTATTGTTCATAATATCATCCTTTAGTTGTTTGTCTGACCATCCAGTGTTTGAGGTATTTCTGGATTCAGTTATGTTATTCAGCACATTTTGGGGCTGTTAATCACTAGTGGACATGGTAGTTAACATGTCCTTCAACTAAGAGTCTATTGTCATTATCTAAAGAGCATTTTTAAAATCATAGGTAAAGCAATTATTTTCTGGTTACCACAGAATTGCACAAACTTTCGTTGTAGTATTTTGTTAAAATAAGTCTATGAAAAACTCAAACTGTTCCCCATGTACCTATAACTTGATAATGTATATCCTCCAAATGCTGTCTCCCTGTAGGAGCTTGATGACATTGACAAGTTAGACTTTCCCAACATGTGAATGTGGAAGGTTTCTTAATCCCAAAGTTCATTTAAGAAGAGATTTTATTATTCGTCTAATAGATTCATCATATTTTCATATGTATATTATACTCTGATCATATTCACCCCATACTACCCTCTTTAATGCAGCAGCAGCATCTTACCAATGGTTATACCACTGAAGATAATGAAATTATACCAAGTGGTAAAGTCACCTAATCTCATAGTTCCAAAGTCTGTATTATCTTCTTTAAGTAGAAGATAATAAAGAACACCTATTTTACCTGTTTGCCACATGAATTAAGTAAGTTAATGTAGAAACTACTTACAGCATTGCCTTACTCATGGCAATCAATATATTACTCATGCTCACAAGTCTTTATTGACTATACTATTTATTGACTAGAGACACGGGAAGACCTTTGATCCACTAGAGCTGAAGTTACCCTCTCTCACTTCTCCCTCCTCCTTTTTTAACATCAGTGTACAGTTCAATCAAAGCTGGATTCATTGTGACGTTTTTGTTTTTGCACATACACATAACATTCTTTACTCTGTCAACCCTCCTATTACTGTTCCTTGTTCCTGTCCTTATTTTCCCTAATCATCTTCCACTTGTTTCATAGTCCCCCTACCACTTTTATGTCTATTTCTTTTTAATTTTTTTTCTGAAGTCTGAATATAAGGGAAAAATTGTGATACTTGGTTTTTAAAAACATTTTTGTTAAATTTTTAATAAATCAAAATATATTTACATCATTTTCCCTTTACCTTCCCACTATCCAGTATTTCCCCTATATCTCTCTTTTGTTCCTTCTAAAGATTGTGTCCTCTTTTTCTTTAATTGATATCTATAATATATGTTAATATTATATTTATATTAATATTTATGTATATAGTATGTTAGAAACTCTTAGTTAGAGTTTCTATTGCTGTAACAAACACCATGACAAAAAAGCAAGTTGAGGAGGAGAGGGTTTATTTGGCTTCCACTTCAGCATTGCTGTTCATCACTGAAGGAAGTCAGGACAGGAACTCAGAGAGGGCCAGAAACTGGTACAGAAGCCATGGAGTGGTTGTGCACGCTGGCTTGCTTAAAGTTTCAGAGGTTCAGCCCAGTATCATCAGGACGGATGGCATAGTGACACACCGGGCAGATATGGTGCTGAAGGAGAAGCTGAGAGTCCTACATATTGCATGCAACAGGAAGTCAGCTGAGACACTGGGTGGTATCCTGAGCATAGGAAACCTCGAAGCCCACTCCCACAGTGCCACACTTCTTCCAACAAGGCCACGTCCAACTCCAACAAAGCCACACATCCTAATAGTACCACTCCCTATGAGATTGGGGGGCCAATTACATTCAAACTACCACAAGTGTGGTATATATGCTGAGATATGTAAATACAATCTTCTCAGTTCCTTTAGTGTTGCTCATGTGTATATGATTTCAGAGTTGGCCACTTGGTATTAGATAATCAATTAGGGGGCTCATCTCTAGGAAAGATTTTTTTTCTCTTGCTTTCAAAATTCCTTAGTATGTTTTGCTTTTTGAGTTTGGCTCATTGCACTTAACAGAATGATCTCTATTTCAATTGATACTCTTGCAAATGTCATCATTTCATTTTTATTTATGGCTGAATAATACTCAGTTGTATATGAAGACCTCGTGTGCTTTTACGTTTACACATTGACAAGCATCTAGGCTGATTTCATAACTTACTGATTGTGAACAGTGTCATAGTAAACATGATGAGCAAGGTTCTGTTCTTGTCTTTGCAGAAAAATACCCATCTTCAAGAAGTCAAGAGATCTTGGACATCTAGATCCCTACAGAAGAAAAGACAGCTATCCAGAAAGCATCACCAAGCAAGGAAAAATCTGACTTATGATACCAATATTCTCTGCAAATCTCACTACCTAAACATGCATATCTCCTTACTTCTCAATATAATCATAGTCCTGACTCACTCAAAAACAAATGTGACACGATTAACAAAAACCCAGAGACAGATATTGGGATTCAATCTGAAGGTAAGAAAAACAAAACAGCCATCCACCAGCTCTTACCTGTACCTCAGTCTGAAATGGTGATCCTGCCTCCAGGAATATCAGAATGAGACTGTGTCTGAGAGCTGTCTCCTCCCATTTCATATTCCTCTCTAGGGCTACGTTTAAAGATGTGCACCACTACTGCCTGGTTTCTATGGCAAACTAGTTTGGCTACTGGGATTAAAGGTGTGCGCCACCCCTGCCTAATCTCTAAGACTGACCAGAGAAGCTGTTTTACTCTCTGATCTTCAGGCAAGCTTTATTTATTAAAAAACAAATGAAATATCACTACACTTGTACACACAGAGACACATGCGTGCACACACACTCATACATGTACACACACACTCATGAATAAATGCACACGTGCAAAATAAACAAATTAATTAATTATTAAAAGTAGAAAGAATTTGAACATATCTTTTCTCCTACACTTTTCATGCCTTTGTGTATGTATCAGTCTCTCCAAAATGTTTGGTGGGATGGAGAAAACCTACATTATAGAAATACAAACAAGTAAAATTGAAAGGTGCTCTTCAGATGCCATTGATATTCTGAAAATGTTTTCTTGCTTAGTCGTCTTCAGCCCCTCCTTTTCTTCTCCTTTCTTGGAACCACAGTAAATGATAATAACAGCAGAAAAAACTTAATCCCTCCCATTAGTTAATCACAGAAAATCTATTCTCCAAACCCAAATCCCTGTGAGCTCACCTTCAAGTGGCACAGGCAAGATGAAGGTGGAAGGCTCTCTGTGTGATCTGGGTAAGCTCTTCATGGGTTCAGACCCTTTTCAGTTCAGAGAAGAAGGACTGCTTGGGCTCTTCTGATCGTACATACAGTAAGATTTTTTCTACCTCTTCTAAGAAAAATCATATTCAACCATTCTTATCTGCATCTGACTTCAATGCAAACTGGAAACTATTCCTCTCCCATGGAATCATGTCTGCTGTGTTTCTCTATTCCAGGATAAAATTTGGTGTTTTCTAGAGGCCACACTGATTATCCAGCATGGAAATTGAGTATTCCCATATGATGGTTTGCTACACAAATTTTGCCAAAACTGGATGACATACAATATGGCTAATTCCTTTATTATCCTTCAGACTTTATGAATTAACAAATTCTGGGGGGTCATTATTATACTGACTTCACATTTCCAAGTCACTACCTATATTCTCCCAAATGCAAAGGAAAGCTGTGATTTATTATGGAGAGGCAGCTTCCACAGTAGACAGTGTATGTGCTTGAGTAAAACATGAGTTATATACTCAAATGTCTATTATTAGGCAAATAAAAATGTAATCAATAATTCTTTTGCTACTCTATTATGAAAATTAAGAGAAATAGCAAATATAAAAGTTTTGCAGGAAATGTCAGTGTTGTAAGCTATGGAATTAAAGTGATAGATCACTTAAGTGTTTCATATAGAGGCTTACTACAGACAAATGTAAAAGGAATCTAACTTTCCAAGATGAAACCATTTCAAAAGGAACATCATAAAAAGCATAGATCAGACAAAAATATATCATAATTTTTATCACACTGCTTTCAATGTCAATTAAAATTATACTCTTGTTTATACTGCTCTTTTATTATACAGCATAGTACATCATTAGCAGCTCTGAGAATGGCAATTAGTCCACTTTTCATTCTAAATTAATACTTTCTTTCATTAGTGGGGCTCAGTTATGATTGGTCAAAAGGGTGGAGTGGTTATTCCCAGTTTGCCACTTGGAAAGTTGTTGTATATGCAGTAGGCACTTTTTCCATCCTGCTAAAATGTGCTCCACTGTGTCATCAGAAACTAAAGTTGAGCACAGCAGTGAAGCTGGGGGTGACAAGGGGCAGTTTGCCAGCTCCTTCGTGTCTTAGAATGGATAGAGTTGACCAGATATTTGTTCTCTCCGCAGCAGAAAATGCTAAACACATGGGTCTTGGCAAAAAGGATATTGTCTGTTTTGCAACAATTTTACAAGAAAACCTGGCCCTAACCTACTTAGACCTTGACTCTACCATCAAATGTCCAGCAGGTGGTCAAATCTTTCTTACAGCCTCGGTTTTCCTTCTCAGTGATAATGTGATGTTCCCAGCCCAGAGCTACACATGGAATGAGGACCACCAAACCCAGAGGTCTAAGAAGCCCAGAAGCTCATCCTCCAAACTTCCTAGTAGCAGAATGAAGAGCTCCTGATGCTGGCTTTATTCTTAGGTCTTTAAAAGAGTCTGCCATCGAAGTTTCCTTCCTCTGCTCTCTCAGCTCTTGCCTTAGTAGTTACGTCGCATCTCTCTGACATCTTCCCAAGCACAATTTCCTCCTTCCCTCAGGATTTGCCCATTAACTCCAATTTCTGCTTTGATGAACCTTGACTGATGTCAAACATTTCTTTATTCTGAATCATTACCATATGGGCTAAGCTTATTTGTGTAGCAGAATCTATACCAATTATTTTAACAGAAAAAAAATCATTACATAAACTTCTTAACTGGGTGGTAGTGATTTAAAAGGCAAAGCATTTTGTGGAGAAACACAGTGATGTAGGGGTAGGCTTAGAGCACAGCTCAAGGAGTTGGAACTCAGCTGCTCTGGGAGCGTTACTACTTAGAAGTGATGTTAAAGACCATGAAGGAGAAATCTCTCATGGCTCAGACTCGATTCCGTGAGAATGAAGCATGATGAGACAAATTAGTATAGCATGCGGACCTGTAAGATGCAACCAGCTGGTATTTGGGTCTTTTGGAATTTTCTCTAGGTCCCCTTCTAGAAATTCATAGTGCAGGGGGGGGGGGTCAACTGACAAAGTGTCAAAGTGTAAATAAGCCTCTGTATCAAGAAATGTGAGAATAATAGTGTCAGTGTGAAACAGAGAGAAAATAGTCTGATTTAAGCAGTACGATCTATACTTTGGTTACTCATCCCATACCCTATATGTCAAAGAAACCGCTATAGTCTTTGACCTCAATGACTAAATCCTTAGTGCACTATCTTTCCATACTATTTCAATAAAAATAGATACAACATCATAAGTAGTTATATTTATTTTGAACTATTCATCATGACAATGAGATTGAATATATTGATAGTTTCATTCCCATGATCCAGCAAACATCATACAACTACCTAAATGCCGAGAAATTTGTTTCTAAAGAAAATTGGTTTACTTACAGCTTGGGACAAACCTAGAAAGGAAAAAAGAATTCCCAGTTTTTTTCCATAGAAAATCCCCAATATTCTTAGTCCTGAAGATCCAGAAACTCTTGTTTCTGAAGTGCTACCTGTCTCATACCTAGGACTTTATATCTGTTTCTCTTTTAGGTTCTTTACTGTGAGAAAATACAAGAAGAGCTTGTGTGTTGATTCAGAAAGGACATCAATTTTCTGCAGAGGTTAATTTTTGTCAATTTAAATTCAAAGGTGATGTAAATAGACATAAATATACATTTGTATTTAAATATAAGAGACTTCATTAATGTTTGGCATAAGAAATTTAGTACGAATCCTTGTTGATATAGCAACTGACTTACCCTGTCATTCTGGTGATATAACCTTAGTTTTAAATAAAACTTTTTATTGTGAGTGTATATATACATATTCAACACAAGTTCTCCTAAACTTTCTTCAAAGTTCAAAAGAATAAATTTCTTTTCACTGCATAGAGAGACAGTATCCTCACAGCACTGGATGTTCAAATCATGTGCTAAATCGCTCATTTCTTCAGAAGAGGCAGAGATGATCGCATCCAGTGCTAATATCTGTTCACAGGAACATTTTATCTCCTCTGCTTCAGTGCAATCTCCAGAGAGAGGTAAGCTTTCTGTTTTGGTCTTGCTCTGAGAATATAGTTGAAGACTCAAGTTTGTAGTTCCTTTCTACTGAATGTTGTCTTGGGAGATCTAGGGATTTATGAGACTCTGGATTACTGTATAAATGAGACTTGGCATTTAATTGGCGACTTTCCAAACTAGTAAATTTTGCTAAATGGATAAGAAAGGATATAAATTGTATCTGTCATTGTGTGGACTGATGACTGTACCACCATAATCATTTAATACACCGCCTTAATGTTGAAGAAACACAAAAACTAAAAACTATCCTTTAAAATCCACAAATGTTTTTAATTTTCTGATTTTAGAATTTTTAGAATTAATATCAGATTATTTGGTTGAGATTCATCCCTAATTTTAGTAAAGTTATAAATTTTTATATAAAAATAATTAAGACTAATATATACCTTGTTCAAGTTATGTTTTATATGTATTTGGCTTTCTTTAGCTTTAGTACATAAAATAAATCTGTCATAAGTGCTTGCTCATTTAAACACTCTCAGTGGAATCACAGGATAGTAGATTTTGAGAATGGACACAGGAACGTAGGTACCGAAGCCAATGAAGGCTTTCTATTAGGACGAGTTACTATGAGTTCTAACTCACACATCACTTTGGCTAAATAAGAAGAAACAACAATATCCAAAGCAGCAATCTTTGGTGTTTAAGCATTTATGAATAAAAGGGATCTGCAGGTGTGAAATTTTCTAAGGAGTTAATTTTATTTTATTTTCCAATTTGTCTTCTAAAATAAAGCAACCTTAAGTGAGTCTTGCTTCTTTAAAAAAAAAAAACTATTAACACTAAACATGTTTCTTCAGCACATCTGCAACTGAATAACAGAAAAGAAAAAAATAAATGCCATTTACAAAACCATTACCCAGCTGGATCTGATGACAGATGCCTGTAATCCCATCACTTTGTGAAGTGGAAGCAGGAATACCAAGGTCATCTTTGGCTACTTATGGTGTTTGAGGTTAGCAAACAACAAAAACCACACTCTTAATCTCTCTTAAAACTATTTATATATGTACTAAAAAGCACACAGATACAGACATACAAAGCATAAAGGTGGGAAGAAATTAAGGAAGCAAATTGCCAGTAATATCAATGTGATCAGTTTAACAAATGGAACAGAATAAGAACTCAATCAAAAGGAGAACAAGCTACAATGACTATTTCATCAACTAAATAAACAGGACCCAATTGGCTGATTGTTAGGTGAGTTGGTTTGTTTCCTGAAATAGGGTTGCCTCATGTAGGCCAGATTGGCCTCAAACTCAGGATCCTCCTGCTTCAGTTATCTGAATGTTGAGATTAGAGGCATGTGCCACTATCCCAACCCAAATATTCATTTTCATTCACTTTAAATTCATTCAGTTTTGAGGTAAGTAACACATGTTACTTTCAAAAGAAAGTTCTATCGATTTGGCCCCTACAAAAGGTAAATGAAGACACCCTGAGAGTTTGGGAAAGTAATAATGACTAAGTGCACAGCTACTTAAATGTTCTTAATAACGTTCTACCAACCAGCCTCAAGCCAGACAGCAAGTCACAGTTTTATTGCAGGTGTTGACATCACTGATGGAACAAAGAGAGGGATTCACTAAGTCACACTTTCCATGTGAGTCTTGTTTACACAGCCACTCTCTTTTTCTCAAAGATAGCAATATCTTGTGTTTTTTATAAAAGCCATACTATTCATTATCTGACTTCTTAACTTAATATTCTATATTACCTACCCATGATCATAATGTATTTTCTAAGTGATTCATAATAGAGTAAGCAATTTGAGTTTACAAATGTGGTTACTGGTCAAAGAGACCTTTATTTCTTTGCCTCCTTATCATTTTAAGGGTTTTTTTAAATTTAACTTTCTCCTTTCCTTTCCTCTCTCAAGTCCCTCCAGTGCACTGCCCCCATGCCATCCCAAATGAATGCCTCTTACTCCTTTACTACTATTGTTATATAAATAAACTTTCAAACGCAGCCTTCTGAGTCCTGTTTGTCAGTGTATTCTTTTATGGTTAACCACTTGGTATTAGATAACTAATTAGGAAAATCATCCCTCTCTCTGAAGTCTGTAGATTTTCACCTAACGTTGGGGTCCCATGAGAATCTGGCTATGACAAAACAGTGAAGAACTGAAATGTATCGCCTACAGTGGCATATGTGTTCTGTGACAGTGGCCTTTATTAATGTCAACAGATACTTAGGTGACATATTTATTAAGAGAGATATCTACTTAGATGTGGGTCACAGCATCTGGAATGCTGTGCTACCTGGATCCAGAGGTTAGAGATGAGGTCCACAGTGCCAGTCCAACCCTAGTTTCACAGTTCACTCTCGTGATATTGACATGCCAACTCCTCCTCTTTCACTTTCACTGCTTAATTCATTTGCAAATTAAATACACTGCTATCCACTTGTTAAGGATTTTATGCAGTTATTTTACCTATTACACTTTTCATATTGTTATTATAGGGTTGTATTAGAGTTATAACAGTCAACATATAGTTATTATAGTTAACATGTATCAAGGATTCATAACAGTAGCATGTGTCTTTGTGTTTTTAGACATGCAGAGTCAGTGACAATATTTCTTAAAACCTTATAGTAATAATCAATGAGTAAATCAATTAATCAATAAGTAATTACTGAGCAGTTATGATCACTCAAGATTTGCAAAGACCTACCTGGTACCAAGCATGGGCTGATGGAAGACAGCAACAGCCATAGCAGGAGCCATTAATACCAACAAGTACGTGGTAGCAAAAGGGGAAAGAAGAGTGGTTCCCATGCTGTGGAGAGAGGCAAGTATGAAGTCAAAATGATGGTGAGGAAAAGGCTGATAGGGATGCCCTATACTACTACTTGGGGCCACGGGATGTCCAGGCCTGTGCTGCTGCCGAGGACCATGCCTGGGTCTGTGGCCCTACAGCAGCCAAGGTCTGTGTTGATGTCCATGGCTTGTATTGTCACCAAAGGCTGTGTGGATATCCATGCTCTGGGCTGTCACCTGAGGCCTCACTGGTTTTTCAGAGTCATACTATTGCCAGGACCATAGTGACCTGAGTGGCCTGCCCTGCCACCTGAGGCCATGGTGGCATCCAGGCTTGAGTTGCTGCTGAGAACCATGTCTGGGTCCATAGCCTTTCCATAGCTGGGAGCTGTGATGATGTCCATGGGTTGCCCGTGTTACCACTGGGAGCCATGGGAGAGCTGGCCCCAGCGGCCTGCGCACCAGAGAGCTGGTTCTACCCCTCACTGGCCACCAAAGAGGGAGAGGTGCCCCTCTCCCAGAGAACTGGCCTCAGTGTTTTGGGCATGGGAGAGTGCTGTGGAATAATCCTTTTGTACACTGTGAAGATGTGTTGCTCTCATTGTTAATAAAGAGCTGACTGGCCAGGTAGAGGTTAGGTGGGACTTGTGAACCAAAAGAGAGTGGGGAAGAAGGAAGGCAGAGTCACCAGCCAGACACAGAGGAAGCAAGAGATGAACTTGTCAGTGCTGAGAAAAGGTACCACCACATGGCAGAACTTCAGATAAGAAATACGGCTTAGTTTAAGATGTAAGAGCTAGTTAGCAACAAGCCTCAGCTATTGGCCAAGCATTTATAATTAATAATATGTTTCTGTGTGATTATTCGGGGAGCAGGCTGGCAGAACAGAACTGATTGCCTAGACACAGAAAACCCCATCTACAGGAGAGTTGGCCGTGAGATACTTGTCAGCCTTGGGAAAACTGCCCCCTTCCCAAGTGCAGTGGCCCCAGCAATGGGAGAGCTGGCCTGCACATGAAAGAATACCTCCCATCACTTACAAACTATACAGGAGAACTGGCCTTGAAGGTATGGAAAAAGGAGAGCAGGCTGTGACCTGTCCAACTCACCTCCCACTCAGGCCCACTTCCAGTGCTTTGAGTTGGCCCATTGCATCATCTACCCTATTGATGACCTGTTGGAGCTCATGAAGAGACCAATCCTGCAGAACCATATATAGCCACCGGATCTCCATGACTCAGGGCAACAGCAAGCTATCCAAGAAAAGTTTTGTTGAGGGTCCAGTATTGATGCTATACCAGAAGTCAGAAGCCCCAAATCAGACCAATGACCCCATTGCAATGAACATTTGCAAGTAAAGCTGTTGGGGAAAGAGGGTCTATTGTGTGACACAACACAGTTTCTAAGGCCACTACCACAAATAAATATGTGATGGAGAGGTAAGAAGCATGCAAGAGGAAAGTGGTTTGCTTGGGTTTTGTTCTTTATTATTACTATTATTATTATTATTATCTTAAATTTTCTTTGGGGGCAGGGAAGCTAAAAAGGGGAGTATGGACATGGAAGGACTGGAAAATGATATATGATGTGAACTTCCTAAAGAAGCTATAAAAATTATGTCACTATAAAAACCTTGAGCTAAATACAATTATAAATGTACTATAACTAGCCAAAGGGAATCAAAATAAAGTATTTTTTTCTTCTGTGATTTTGCATTACTCCGAATAAAGCAAACTACCCCAAATTTGAAAAGACTAAAACAAAGAATTCACAATGCAAAAGGAAGACAATTTAAGAGTGACAGAAATAGCAAACTATGACCAAAAGAAATATGACTCTGAACCTAAGAAAAGGTTCCAGCCTAATGCCGAAGTGACATGAGAATGAGAGGGCCAGCCTAGCCGTATTTTGCTCACTTAACGACTGCACTTTGTAATGTTAAGGTAGCACTAGTCTAACTCTTTGGCTATAATCATGGCAACAGAGGCACAGAACCATGATGGCCTCCTCTGAGGGCATTTCACACCAGGAGAGAACACAAACCTAGAGTATTCACTATCATTCAGGGTAAAATGTTGCTTCCATTATGAAGCATGCATGCAATTCCAAATCATAGTCACTTTCATACTGCTGCAGAATAAAACTTGCCATAACTTGTCAACCTCAATGCCATCTATTATTTTAGAAAAAAAATGTTCCTGAAATAAGTAAGATGGGAAGTCTCCAGCCTTTAATATTCTTTAGAGAGCTACTAGTAAAATACCTATCTTCCTGACCTTCAGAGAGATAATATGGCAGGTATGTTCAACTGTCTATAATTCTTTAATATAAACCAAAACTGTTTTGCTATGGATTTCCACCTATTAAATAAACAACATTGCAAGGGTCTCAGGAATGGGAAAATTAATTTTAAAATATATATTTAATCAAATATAAGAAAATTTTAAAATATTTTGAACACATACTGCAGAACTCTGGTATATATACATGTATGTGTACATTTGAGAGGCAGTAAATAATTTCCTAAGGTTACACTGCTTAGAAAGGGACCCAAACCAAAACACGGATCTAGTTCTATAAAAATGTGGAACCTTGTTTTGCTTATAAAGAAATATTATTTAAAAAAAACCTTCAAGGGTATATATGGGGTGACAGCATGAAGTTGAAATTTAACCTGTGGAGAGGACTCTGGATTCTGTTGTCCTGAGTGAACATCTCTCAGCCCACTGCCACAACAATAGAAAAGTAACAAAGACAGAAGTTGGTCACTAATGGGGTACTGCTGTGACAGGTCTAGCCATACTATGGTGTTGTGGAGAAATGTGGGTTTTGGGACTTTGGACTAGGAAAGTGCTTGAACTCTGTAAGCAGAGCTAAATGGGCCAATCTAATAGGAACTTAGAAGACAGTAGTGCTGAGAGAGACAATACACTACAGAGACCTGGATCAAAAGATTTCAGAGGGAAAGAGTCTTAGCAACTCTCTAAAGACCATTCTTGTGATATTTTGACAAAAAAACATGGCTTCTTTCTACCTTGTCCTAAAAGCTAAAAAATAATGGATTAATTTCATTGGAAGAGGATATTTCAAGCAGCCTGTTACTCTGTTGTGTGGTTATCAGTAATCACTCTTACATAGGTCTGCAATGACCAAGAGCAAATGGGATAAGAAGAAATATAAAATGGCTGGGCGGTGGTGGCACATGCCTTTAATCCCAACATTCGAGAGGCAGAGGCAGGCAGATCTCTTTGAGTTTGAGTCCAGCCTGGTCTACAGAGCAAGTTCCAGAACAGTTAGGGCTGTTACACAGAGAAACCCTGTCTCAAAAAGCCAAAAAGAAAAAACCCGAAACAAAAAAGGAAGGAAGAAAGGAAGGAAGGAAAGAAGGAAGGAAGAAAGGAAGGAAAAATGGAAAACTTAAGGAGAAAAAAAGCACTGGGAAATTTAATGTCAAAGTCAAGGCTCCTGTTGGGAAGATAAGAAGAGGCCTTATGTGAAATGGGTAAGACCCTACCCAGCTAATCCTACAACTTGTGAAAGAAAAAGAATGAAGGAATTACCCACTCCCTCTTCTAAAAGGCAACTACAAAGGAAAGCTTATGCAAATGTAAGTCAAAGAAGGGGGCCAGGTGCCAGCCTAACCAGGCAACTGGGTTGGCAGCATCAGCTATGTGGTTTGGACTTTAGAGTCGTGAGGGAAACAGGAGTAAGGGCTTGTAGACTCTTCTCCCACAGTCAAGGAAAACTGCTGAGATCAGCCATATGACAGGGGAGTTCCTGCATGGTGAGCCTAAGAAGTCATTGTCTGAAGCTTTGAAAGCAAAACCTCCTGCATTGCATTGGCGACCCCAGGATGGTGGAGGTGCTAGAGTTGTTGGATGTCTGTCAGAAGGAGCTGCATACAGGGAGTGAAACCAAAGTAATACAAAGGTGTGTGCTGCATTCAGCAAAGCTGAAAGGGCAGAGACATTTAGGCTCTTTGACATCATCAGTCATGGAACTCCAGGATACAGAGTTTGTCTGTTTTAGACTTCCTTAGGCCAGTGTTTCCTCACTATGGTCCCATTGCTTCATTTTGAAGTGGTAATGTATATTCTGTGCCATTGTATGTTGGAAGTATATAATTTGCTTTTTTTTTTGTCATTGATGGTTTCTGTTTTATAGGGGGTTACAGTTAAGGGATTGTCTTCAGTCCTTGGACTTTTAAAAGTATTGAGACTGTGAAAAAAAATGCATTATGATAGTGCCATGAGTCTATGTGGGCCAGGAAGTGGAATATGGTGGTTTGAGTGAGAATGGTTCCCATAGGCTCTTATGTTTAAACACTTGGATTCTAGTTGATCTGTTCGGGAAGGTTTAGGTGTGGCCTTGTTGGAGGAGGTGTGTCACTGGGGGTTGGGCTTTTATGATTCAAAAGCTCTCTCCGTTCCCTTTCTTGTGGATCAAGATGTGAGTTCTCAACTATTGTTCCAGCACCATACCTGTCTGCTGCTGTGCTCCCAACCATAATCATTGCGGAACCTCTGGAACTGTGAGCCCAAATTAAATGCTTTCTTTCATAAGTTGCTGTAGTCATAGTTTCTTATCATAACAATATAAAAGTAACTAAGAAACCCATCCTTCAATTCACTGTGTAATATTGGAATACACTTAAAATTGTTCATTTTACACAGTTGCTCTGGCTTCTGGTTGGAAATGGGCAGGATGTAGATGGAAGTAAAAGCCAGTAAAACTGCTGCTGCTTCAAGGGGAAAACACCCAACAGCATTTTGAACCATGACAAACAGTAGGAAAAATTACAGGAAAAATATTCTACGTTGTAGAATAACAAGATTTGTTTGTATATTGGACATGATGAGGGACAGAAGGAAAATGTTTCAAAACTGATTCTAATGCTTTAGCCTGGGCAATTTAGAGATTAAATGACTTTGGTAGTTTCATCTGCATATGAGTAAATGTGCTAAAGATTAAAAATTCTTAACATAATCTTCTAGACAAATGATACCACACAAACATCATCTTGTTTTCTGCTTGATGTTCTGATATCAGAAATCCATTGGCAGGAGAGAGGAGTTGACTGGCTCCATTACCTAAGAAACTTATCTATTAGATCAATTTTACTAAGACATAGCATAAAATACTGTTGCATTTCCCATCCACACCAGTTAATTCGCTGGGTAGAGCTCATTTTTTCCTTGTTCTATCTTGGGTTCAAAGTCCAGTGAACACTATTCTAAAATTCCCCTCCCACATCTCTGTCAACTCCCTTCATGTCTTGCATTGTTAGCCTGGCTCCAGATATAAAGGAGGATGTTTGTGCCACTGAAAGTTCATTAACAATCTTATAGAGACTCCTTTGGCCTCCATTCTGCCAAGACTCTGTTCTCCTTCCAAAAGTCACTAGGTAAAGAACATTTCTGTATTATTTTTATCTCTAAGCCATGTCTACATAACAATAAATATACCTCTAGCCTTCTTCTCTTTAAAGATCACCAAATCCACTGAGCAGTAAATGTTTGGTGTAGGGGCTGATGCCAGCTTTTCATGAGCTACATAAAGATGGAATGTACACAGAGAGTCTGGATTATGTGTATTATTGTATTTCCTTTGAATTTTTGACTGCAGAGAGACATTTGATTCTGGGGATTGCTAAGATAAACTAACATATATACTTTAAAGGTATCTTGATTTCAAAATATGGAACTAAGGATATGTTGCTTTGGAAAAGAGTTTCTTCTTTTGGTTTCACAGAAGATGAGAACCTGTGGATTGCTTCCAGAATAATGTAATTTGATGGACCAATACCCCCTAAAATGTCACCTTAAACACCCCTCAAAAATTACTTCACCCAATAAACAGTAAAAAGCAATTTAGAGAGAACTACGCCCATATTCCCAAATACTGTTTATAAATGTTTGTTTATATTTAGAGGGGATTATGCTATAGAGATGGATACTTTGCATTGGTGTGGATCTTGGTTTATTGATACAAAATTTAAGGTCAATTCTGTTATATGTATATTTCTGCTCTTGATTAAGTTATTGTGTGTACAGCTCATTTAAAAAATGTAATGCACAATTAAGAAATATAGGTAAGTAGAGAGTCATCTGTAATAGACAAACTTGTAGTCATGTTAGTTAAATTTTCTAGATGTACAGAGATGTATTTCAGATGGATAGGGATTCCTCAAATCTTTCAAAGACTACAGAATATGGCATTTAAAGTGTTTTAAGAATTTAGAACTTTTCATAACAGTAAGACACATCTGCTCCTGGCAGCACCAATCTACTTCAAGAGGAAGATAGGCATTGAAGAAGCTCCTTATTGTTGCAATGAGGGGCACAGGTTGTGTTTTTAGCACCTGGTTCCCGGCACAGGGCCCCTTGTGCCACCTGGCTCCCGATGTGTACCCGAAATAATTACACGGAAACTGTATTCATTTAAATACTGCCTGGTCCATTAGCTCTAGCCTCTTATTGGCTAACTCTCACATATTTGTTTAACCCATTTCTAATAATCTGTGTGTCACCACGAGTTGTGGCTTACCAGGAAAGATTTAGCGTGTCTGACCTGGCAGGCTTCATGGCGGGCTACTCTACCTAACTCTGTCTCCTTCCCAGCATTCCGTTCTCTTTATCCTGTCTATCTAAGTCCTGCCCTTACTGTTGTCAGTTCTTTGACTCTGAACACACTGCATTCCTTTGTCCTTTGCTCAGCCTAAGTTAGTCATTTAAGGCACTAAGAAATCCAACTCATATCTAACCACAGGACACTCAAAATTCTAAAATGTTCCTAAATGGTGCTATTGAAACAAACCTAATCCAACAGGGAGTGGCTGACTAACTGCATTGGTCAAAGCCCCACTGAAGGTGATTCATTTAGAGTAATACTACAATGCCATCAGCCGTCTATCCTTGATCCTGTGTTTTCACATATACATCACCACCATTACTGTCCTCAGATAATCAGTGTTAGATTGGACATGTTAGATTGGCCAGTCCGATTCTTCATAAAACACTAATAGTAAGATCCTAATAAGAGATGAAAAAGTCTTTAAAGAAGTGAGCTCTAGACACAGCTTGCTGTGTAAAATATTAATGATCAGATCTTAAAGAAACCCTATAGGTGATAGGCAGCCAAGATCAGAACTACAAAGAGCTGCTGTCAGATCTCTAGCCACAATCTATCTTTAGTAAATTTCATCCTTCTCTTTCTTTCTCTCTTCTTCTTTCTGTTTCTTTACTTCTTTCTTTCATTCTTTTTTCCCTTCCTTCCTGTTTGCCTTTTTCCTTTCCTTTCTTCCTTCTTTTTTTCCTGTCTCTGTTTGTCTCTCTCTCTCTCTCTCTCTCTCTGAGACAGTGATTCACTATGTAGCCCTGGCTATCCTGGAACTTACTGTGTCGGCAAGGCTGGTCTCCAACTTAGAGATCTACCTTCCTCTGCCTCCCAAGTTCTGGGATTAAAGGTATACACCATCACATGCAGCAAGCAACAATTTGTCCCTCTCTTACAATGACAACCAAATTTTAAAAGTTTAAAAAGTACTTTCCAAGTGGACTTTTTTTCTAATTGTTCTTATTTGAACTGCTGGTTCTCACTCTTTCTGTTAGACCCATTCTCCACTGTCCAACATTAGTAGATTCTTAGGCAAATGAGGCATCTTTGTAAACTGATTAGAGATCTTATTTGAGAATTAAAGTCCCAAAATATTGAGATGGAAGTAGATGGTCTTAACTGTGTGCTACTGTATATTAAGGAGTTTCCTTTCATTTCATTTACTTTGAGTAAATGGTTACTGCTAGGTAAATATCCTGGCAATGAGAGATGCGCCATCCTCCAAGTAGCCATGGTCTGACTCAATTCACTTGAGCTCGTAAACAAGCACATATGCCAAGCGCTGCTTTCTTCCAATGTGCATCTTCAGGAAAGTCTGATCGCGGTTCTAAAATAATTATATTTTGTTCAGTAATCAAACTCAATCAAATGAATTCTACGTGAACTACTTTTATTTCCACGATGAGAAATGTGTGTCATATCTCTGTGAATTTGCATATTTTTCCATAAACCTAAAACCAATCAATTTTGAAGAGTTATGATAATATAAAGAATCTGAGGCAATTACAGTCTTTTAAACAGGGATTCTAAATGCATTTCACTGCTGGTATTCATGTAGTAAAATAGTCAAAACTTCTTTAACCCTTTTCATGACATCTCAATTACGTTGTAATGATTGAGGTTCGGGACATTTCTTAGAATTAATGACTGGCTGGGAAAGTAGATGGCCTGAGGTGAAGCCAAGGGCCATTAATTCCCTCTGGTCATTAATCCCCCAGGAAATGCCTCAGGCCTGGCTTGATATTAGCATTACAGGCTACAAATACATAGTTGGATTTCCTGATTGGTTTTAAAGTAGTTTATTAAGATGTCATATTTTAATTTCTGCCCTGTGTACCCAATATTTCCAAATTTCCATTTCTGATTTTTCATCCTACGATGTTGATTTCAGTGACATAATAAAAATGGTTTCCTGATTCATATCACAGATTTTCCTTGAAATAGTCAAAACATATTAAAGTTGTTTCCACTACTAAGGCCCCAAATGCCCATTTGTTCTTGGGATGTTATTTGCTAGCAAAAAATTTGACTATTTAGTGAGTGGCACTTTATTCATGTATGTTTTTGTTAGATTGCACGTGAAGTCATAAAAGATATTGTACATTACCTTTAATTTTACCTGATATCTATTGCATATAAATCTGCCTTAATAATTTCACATAAAATAGCCACACCTTCAGCTTCTGTCAGAAAATAAACAAAAGTTGGTCATAAAAACATTTATGAGAATTGTCTGAAACGTTTACATCTTCCATATCAGTTGACCTTCAATATTGTCTTTAATGGCCCATCTTTTCAAAAAGTTTGAACAAAAATACTTCTGCTGAGTTGAGCTTTAGGGCTGTATATGCATAAGATGTAAAAGGTTTGTGGGGCTTTTTTTTTGTTTGTTTGTTTTGGTTTTTGTTATTTTGGTTCTTTTTTGCCATTGGAATTTGCTTTAACTAGAAATGTGTGAGATGTCACTTGTCACACCTCTTTTGCAGTCCAGGAGAGAATTTCTTTGAAACAGCTGGGAGTAAACTAAGAAATCTACTTTGTTTAGCTTGGGGATACTAGGAAAACGTCAAGGAAACATATTTTACCTGTGTGGCTTCTCTCCAGATCAAAAAGGGAAATTTGCATACTAGTTCCGGCAGAGTTCACAAGTGTGTGCACTGTGTGCAGTCCTCCCTTCCCTCTGAGTTCATTTACCCCCCCCCCACCCTCACCTAGCTGTCTTCGTGAATTTACAATCAAGTTCGGGACATATGCCTTTGCCAGCTTCCGCTAGCCCTATCTGGTGGCTGCAAAAGCACTAGTTTATTGAAGTATTAGTTTTCCCGGGCAACAAGTTTTCACTTCTTCTTCAATCAGTGTTCAACTCTACTCATCCTTGACAAGGATCTGTCTCCTTGCAGTATAATGCGTGTTTGTCTACCTACTCCCGGATGCCTATTCCTGATGGATTCACCCGTCCACACACTTGAAGCTGTGACTTCCAGGTTCAATCAGTTCAGAACATAAAGGGGCTTGTTTCCTTGTCCCACATTCCATTTACCCTCTGAAATATAGTATTCTCATCAATTGTTGCTTCTGCTTTCTGACGTAAATTTCTATTAACTGAGGTATTCTTTCCGGGAATAGCTACCTTCAGGGTAAGCTTGAAAGACTTAATAACACACAACAATACATCAAGTATAAATATATATGATGTTGCTTTTTAAATTGTGCTCTTTAAAAAATAGTAATTTTAAAACGTTAGTTAGAAGACTATTAATGTTCCCCCCAAATAACAATCCTTCGGGGGCAATATGCAGATCAGGCATAGCAAAAGAACATTACTATGTAAAAGAAAAATATCTGCTCTTCTATCTGTCTGCTGTCCCTTTTAGATTCTATATATTTGATGATTACCATGAAGTCCTTGAATTCTGTGTGAGAACAACAATGCAGGGCTGTTGATCTGAGCCACAGAATGGCAACACAAGGTCCATGTTCTGTCCTCAGATCAATGTGTGTGTGTTCCTGAAGCACATGGTATATGCTGTGTCTGTCTGGCAGAAACATTTGTGCTTAAAATACAGCCTGACAGTTCCCTGCCATCTTGCAAAACAGTGTGGCTTATTTAGAACAAATCTGTTATGACTGACCACAGAAGATGCATGTGTGTTTCGGAGCCTCTCCTATGAATAGGCAAAAGGACCATCTGCGCACGTGGCATTTACACATCTTTGAGCAAAGTTAGCATTCCGCCTCCCAGTAAAATCCATCTCTCAGGGATTCTGGGTTTGTGATGCTTCCTGCAGAACGGAGGAGGAAAACAAATGCACTCCAGTAAAACAGAAGCGTCTCTTTTTCATCTGTCATAGCCGCAGTTTGATAGTATCTGTATTTCATTTTCACTTCAGAATATCACAAGAGAGAGAAATGGCAGGGAGCAAGTTGCTTCAACACGGTTGTGAAAGGGAGTTGTTATATTTGGTTGCTCTCTGTGGCACATCTCTGTGAAATTTAAAAAACATGCATCTAGCTACCATGCTGGTAGCAGGGGAAAATAATCTTCTTGTTCTTCCGTAAGACTTATTTAAAATATTATAAAATGAGCATAACGATATTTATTTCTGCCTGTCTTTACGTAAAATTGATTCAACTCATACATCAGACAAAAGAGTCACCCTAATATATTTCCATTATTTTCTCTTTTGGGAGTCAGTAATGGGGTTCATGTTGAAGGCCTGATGCATGTTAAGAACGCTACCATCAAGACATATTCCCCAGCCCATGATGTGCTTTTCTTCACGTTTGCATTTTATTTAAAATGTAGAAAACACAGATTAAGACAGATGGTTATTTCCTAACTGAAAGTTATCACAGCCACCCATTTCTCTCTCATCCTGGGGAATTCAATGCACTTTAACTCAAAACTTAAAGAAATAACATTTTCTTTAAGGACCAGGTCCACTGTGGATGATACCATCCCTAGGCTAGTAGACCTGGACTGTGTAAGAGAGGAAGTTGAACTTGAGCCTGGGAGCAAGCCAGCTCTGTGTCAAGTTCCCATCATGCTTGGGCTTCTTACTTGACTTCCCTCAATGATAGACTGTATCTTATACGCTGAAATAAAATGTTTCCTCTCCAAGTTTCTTTTGGACAGTGCTTTTATCACAGAGAGCAGCAGAGAAGCAAACTAGAATGCTACCAAAATGTTCATCAGAAAAACAGAAGAAAATGTTAAGTTCACTCAATATTAAATGCTAAAAAAAAAGTTCATATAAGGAAACACTGAAAAGGTGTTTGTTGTGGTGGTGGTGGTTGTTTTGTTTTGCTTTTTTTCTTTGTTTTTTAACTCAAACTCATGGTACAAAATGTGCCATGCACCCTCTAGAGTTAAAAACTATTCTTTACTGTTTGGTGTCTATCTGTGAAAATGCAATTAAAATAGCTTAAAACTAATTATAGTCACATGGACTCTTCTGACTGAACCTGGAAACGGCCCCTCACTGATTGGATCTCCAGGCAAGAGCAAGCAATCTCACCTCCAACTCCCATCTACTGCCCGTCACCGCCCTAAGTTCTGTTGATGCCTTCTGCACCATGGTTGGATTCGGGGAGAGTTCCACGCATCTATGCATGTTGGCCCTGTCTTTTTGACAGAGTCACCACAGACCTTCTTCATCAAGTGCCACTCAGCATCTGCTTCACCCTGCATCTGCTTCTTCCACTGGGACAATCTCAATAGGAACTTTCCCAGGGTTCAGTGATGTGAATTCGTGAATTTTTTTGTCAGTCATTTTACAGGACAGCCAGCACATAGGAATGTTGTGGCCGGTGATGCCTTGGACTTTGAACTTGTCCTCTCTATCTGTGATCATACATTCCTTGGACACTGTAACTGGGATATCCCCCAAACTGGTGGTGAAGCTGCATTTGTCATTGAGACTACTGCCTTCCACATGGCTCTATAGCTTCATTTTCTCTAGTCAACCAGGGTCCCCGTTCCAATGGACAGGTGGATCCTAGTGATAGCTTCTTATTTTTCTAACTACTGTTGAACGCTATGATTTAAGTATGCCCTAATCTCTCTTTTTTTTTCTTCTCTGGGGCCTCTTAAGCTAACTTCTATAAAGCAAACTGTGTGAAGACCTCTTGTTAGCTGGCTTCTGAACCATAAGCAATGTGGTCCCATTTGGCACGACTTCTAATCCAAGAAAGATCTCAAAGATTTTCTCCTTCATGCATCCACGCAGCAGCCCCTGAAGCAGTCACACATTGGATGACAGCAATAGTACTGGCACAGTACGCACCCTGTGCTTCAACTCCTAATCCATCTCTGTGCATTCTGGGAAACTCTGTTTAGTTTGAACGTCTCGATATCATATACAGGTTATGTTTTCTCTGTCATTCTTTACCTCATCTTCTGATTCTAGTTCAACAAAAGCCTCAACCCTCTGCCTGCCTTCTCTAGTGTAAATGAAATGGACAGAGATATAATGTCACCAACCAGATGTCTAGGAAGTTCTTTATTTTCTCAGTTCATCAGGACCAGGATAGCCACAGAGTTTGTTCTAAAAGCCTTTGCCTCCTAGGGAACCAAGAATCATGAACGTTGACATGTGGAATCCAGAGAAGCATAAACATAGCTTTCTATAGTTGAACAGCCCTAGATCCCTGACAGGAAAAATGCATGGTAAGTGAGGAACTTTCTACGGAGAAAAAGGACTGATTTCTGTTTTCATCAAACAAGCCTGGCCGACAGTCAGACAACCCCGGTGCCACGTGCCGTGAAGAGGGCAGATTGTCTTGGTTACTTAGCGACCAAACAGCATGACAAAGGCAACTTATGAAAGAAAATATTTATTTGAGGATTTGCTTACAGTTTCAGAGGGTGAGTCTCTGACCTTCATGGTGAAAGACCAGGTAGCAGACAAGGAAGACACAGGGCTGGAGCAGCAGCCGGAACTCAAATCTGATCCATAAGAACAGGCCAGAGAGAGAAGAGAAAGGCTAACTGGGAAGGGCATGGGCTTTTGAAACCTCAAAGCCTACCTCTAGTGACACACTTCCTCCAGTGAGGCCACACCTCCTAATCATTCCCAGCTCCACCATCTGGGTATAAAGAATTCAATCATACTGGCCTACGAGGGCCATTTTCATCCAAACTACTGCATAGGTGTACTTTCTTCTTGTTCTGAACTTCGGGTTTGGTGACTCTATGCTTCTACTCTCATATCCAGGACTTTAGGCAGCCTTTGGAGTACTTAGAGTTGGGTAAAGTCAGTAAGTCATTTTAAGTGTATCCTAAAACCTTCTGAGTAGGTCCTTGAGTTTTTCCTCAGTTCAGCAGGAGAGCCAAAAGGCCCAAATTTTTGCATAGATGATACAGTCCAAGTGCATTTTTTTGGTGAGTTATATTCCTTTTCTAGCAGCTAAAAGCTTTCCGATGTACAGAAGGCAGCAAGCAATCAAGGTAATAGCTCATGTGCCGAAACCAGAACCTTCTTTTTCATGTATGTACAGGCCAAATCTAAGAGTGATTTTACATTTTTAAATAGTTAAGGAGATAAAAAAATCAAGAGAAGAACACTATTTTGTGACACATGAAAACTATATGAAATTCAAATTTTAGTGTCCATAAATAAAGTTTTATTGGAACACAGCCATGCTCATTCATTTACATACTGTCTACGGTACTCTTCGATAAACGGCACAGTTGAGTGATTGTGACAGAGACCGTATGGGCTGCAAAGCCTAAAATATTTACTCTCTGGCCCCTCACTGAAAAAAAAATGCTGACCTACGGGCTCTAAAATCAGACTGTGTTCAAATCCTTCCTTGCCGCTTTTAGTAACTGTGGTCTCCTGGAAAATGTGCTTTGTCCCTCCTTGCATCAGCTGCAGAACAGGGTGAAGCAGCTTTGCATCTGAGCAAGGCACTCAACGAAGGTGAGCTGCTTCTTTGTTCTTTTCTAAAATCTGACTTTATTTGTATAATATATGGAATAATTGTGTCAGTATGAGATTTCTGCCTAAGGAAAGATTCTGACGGCAGGTATCTTGAGTTTTCCCATGGCATTCCATGTAGAATTGTATACATCTACAGGAAGTGCTCAAGGGCATACATGAAACCATCACTTCATCTAGAAGCTGTTAGCTTACTGGGGAAGCAAATTGCAAACACACGAAACAGAAGTATCATTAGAAATAGTTCTCTAACCAAAAGAAATTTAAAAAATAAAAAAAATGCAGAGTTCTCCCTGTTTCAATAGCAACTCAATGCACGGATGTATTAAGAAAGTGTTGTGTGTGGTAGCAGTACTGAGATGAATTCGTCTTGAAGGCCTGCTAGCCTTCCCCTTAGCATCAGACTTACTTACCACTTTAACTGGTGTTCATTAGTCCTACCAATGGGGGAGAACAATAGCTACACGATGAATTGTGAATTAGCCGCTTTGTTCTTATTACCCCAGTGACTATAAATACACAAGAAACTCCCTCCAAGGTGTTCTACATGTAAGACATTATCAGTAGATTAACTACAGCTCTCGGGGTGTCTTGTTTGAATGTTGTCAGATATAGATTTTCCTGATAAGAAGCATATAACCATTACATGAACTTGGTGGCTCAGTATTCATATCACTTGTATGAGTGTGTACCAGAGAGTCAGTACTCCATTGGAGCCTGTGTTCTTGGAGCTCCGAAGAGGTGCTAAGGGATTGCTCCAAGGTTTCTCTCTCCTAGTCTTCCTGCCAAGAATTAAACATTAATCTTCTTATTTTCATCAAGACATTTTTGATTTTTTTTTCAAGAATGTCTTGTTCACAAGTGTTGTCTCTGTTTGTGCAAACACCTCAGATTCTTCCATGACCTGGCCCATTTCTCTCTTGTTTTCTCTTTACTACCTATTCGTCCTCTCCATCTTAAACCCTTTGTCGATTGTAATTTGCCTCTTTTCCATCTCTGAATCAAAAATAACAATGAAGACTACTTCAAAATGAAATTAAGCTCCAAGGAAAACTTCGATTGCAACGATAGAAGTAGAACATGGCCAGGAGTTTATTCACTCCCTTTCCCTTTGATATAGTGTAAGCCTTCTACAGCATGCTGCTCAGCTCTCTATCACTTTAGGAGGCCAAGTCTTGCGTGCTTCTGACAAAGCTCTACTCCTCGAACTGCTTTTCATGTCTCCCAAAAAACATTGGTTAAAGTATCCTTTTCATCCCTTGGTGAATTTATTAGCCACTGTCATATTCCAAAGTTTCATTGTGAAACCATGTTTAAATTTGTTGAAGATCTTCAATGGTCAAATTCTAACAGCTAGAAACTTTATAGGAAGCAGGATCGTGACAAGTCATCACGTCTGTATCTCTGACAGAAAGCAATCAATCAACTTTTCCTCACATTAATAGTCTCCTCACTTTCTAAAACTTATATTCTTATAGTTGTATTTAATCAAACATTTATTTTCTATCTAATTTTCATCAGATAGGTATAGAACTCTTCTGTAATAATAAAAAATTCCAAAATTTTTATTTAAATATAATACATCTTACTATATTATAAGTAATAGTGGGAATACAAGGATTTCCTCTCTCACTTTTCAGTAAAATGGTGTTTGAACATTGAAAATAACGCTGAATGGTGCCTTCTACTGAAATTTTAAGTAATATATTATTTCACCAAGCATCTGAAGGTCAGGGCCCAGTCTCTCATCTTTGAATCATCTATATTTCTTAGGCAGTACTTTGTGCATAGTCAGTATTAGACTTAAAAGCGTGAATGCTTAGACAACTGGACAATTAGAAGGGGAAAATATTAATACATCAGTAACAAACTTTACTCCATCCTTGCATATTGCCAGCTATTAGAATTCATAACTGATAACCACATATAGTTCAGCGTATGCTTATTCTTTAAGTTTTCTGGCTTGTTGTTACTATTTTAAAAACAAAAACAAAAAAACTTTGTCTTCAAAATCTAAGTTCTCATGGCTGGATTAGTTTTATCAATAGACGAATCATTGCCTGTTCTATGTAGTATATAACTCTCTGTTCCTGCAGGTACAAGCTGGAATCTGTTGGGAACTCATTCCAATGAAATGTTCAAAGCTGATTCTTCAGCATTGTGGACACGACTTATCTATATACTAATTGGTGTGCTGCATAAAGATTTGTGGAACAGACCTTAGCTCCATCGTATTGATCTGCCTCTTGTGATTATTACGATGGATTCAAATCTTACTGCATTTTCAAGATTAAGATTCTATGTAGCCCTATCAAGTTTCTAGCTAACACTTCCAATGACTTTTGATCTAATGAAATTTTCTTTTCTTTTTATAGCAATAGTCTTACATGCTTAAAAGAGAAATTGAATGTCTAGAGAGCAACATTTTAAGTAAATGAAGGTCCTTATTAGAAATAAAAATAATTGTGTCAATCTAGTTGATGTGTGGGTTGCACTTCTGGGTAGGATCATAATTCATTTCCTTAAAAGAATGATTTTATGTTCCTGTGTGCTGGCATTTACAAGAACATTAAATGTAAATGAGAATTTGCATATCAACCAAAACATTAACACAAATCTAAGATTGTTTCATTATTAGTTTATTTTAATGAGCTATGTAAAATTCAGAATTTGGAAGAAAATTCTTTTGAAATTACTAGGAATTGCTGTGGGACAATGATCTTGTATCCTGTCACTTGTATTATTTTAATAAAGTGTTCATTTGCCAGTAACCAGGCAGGAATTATAGGTGGGGCAACCAGGCAGGAAGTATAGTTGGGACAATGAGAACAAGAGAATTCTGGGAAGAGGAAAGATGCAGTCTGCAGTTGTCATCCAGACAGAGAGGAAACAAGATGAGACTGCCTCACTAATAGAAGGTACCAAGCCATGTGGCTAACATAGGTAAGAATAATGGGCTAATGTAAGATGTAAGAAGTAGTTAATAAGAAGAGCCTGAGATCCTAGGCCAATCAGGTTATGATTAATGTAGACCTCTGTGTGCTTCCTTGGGACTGAAAGGCTGCAGGATTGGGCTGGACAGAAACTTCTGCCAATAAGGAATTACTCAGCTGATTTAAAATAAGAGCTCTTTCTATACTCCAAAAGATTGTAGGTGATTTGAGGAGAGTGTTATTTTCAGATGGTTAGTAAAAAGGTGTTCGTATACCCTTTTTAGTCTCAGAATTGTCCTTCCTCCTTCCAAAGATTAGCCCCTTCACCTGTGTTGGTTATATCTTTGGTGGTTTGCCTCCTTCAATATTTCCACCTCTTCCTTGTCTTCCAACTCTCCTTGTCCAAGGAGACCTTCTATTTTTATTTACAGCCTTATGTAGATCTCTAATGATATAAATTTCCTTTGACTTCTGATTTTATGGCCTATCTCAGTGAGTCCCAGTTCTTACCTTTGTTTCACTGTCGGATTCTAATGCAAACTGATCTTACTGTCTTCATCCTTTTACATCTGTGATCTTAATCCATCTTTTATTATGCTTCCAAATTTAAACATTTGAAGATTCATCAACTTGGTGCTTTATTTGTAATCAAATTCAAATAGTTTATCAGGCTGTGTTTCTACCCTGTTTCTGGGATTTCTGTCTTCACTAGAGAAAAGATACTTCAACCCTTTGGTATACACTCTAATTTTTCTTGCTTGTTGGTTTGAACTCTTCTCCCATATCTTTAAGTAACATGAGCAGCCTTTTAAAATTAATCAAACTGGTAGTTGTTTTCTTTTTCTGCTTTTTCAGAAAAGTATTTTATAGAAAAATGTGTCCCTTTTGGTCCTAAGAAAAACACGAAGTGAAGGAGTTTCTGGTTTTTAGCCCACTCAGAAGAGATTCAGACAAAAACAAAGGGCAGAACAGAATCTGATCACAGAGAATTTGGAGCCCCTCAAAGCAGATGGAAATGGCACCTACTGTGATTCCAGGCAGTAAGGTCCTCTCCCTGGGAAAACAAGATGAAGTAAGGGAGGGAGTCTCTAAGGGCATCTGTGCTGTGAGTGCCAGGGCTCAGGAATGTCAACACATATACAAGATACAATACTGAAGGAAGACAGAGGCTTCCTCACACTCACAACCTGGTCCCACCTCTGTGATTCAGCCCTAAGTAAATTCAAGAGCCTTTTATAACCACATAGGAGGGAATAGCCAATAATAACTGAGGTTAAATTTTCTGCCAGACAAGGCCAGACAGGTAAGAAATCACAGCAGATTAAATTCCATTTAGAGATAAATATATTTAATCTTAGGGCAAAATTAAGGCTCTGAATTTACGTTTTCTGCCTCAACCTCACTGAGTTTCAGTTCTGATTGCAGAATCTACATTTTTCTCTGGAATGCTGCAAGATAAATCAATTTGTCTTATTATACGGAAACATTTTAGGTTATAAATAGTACTGCAAAGAACATGCCTGTGACAATGTCTTTCTCTTAGATTATTTCCACAAGGTAAATTTCTAGAATTGGGCTCATTGGGTCAGAATCAGAGTCAGGAGGTAGAACTCCAACAGAGGACTTGTTGAGACAGATAGTTCATTTATTGTATTTGAAAATCTACTTTGGACTATTTTAGGACAGAACTCTGTTTCCCTTCCTTCTGGATTTTTTTTCTTACATTGCCTCTAAAATATCAGTCAATCTTATTCATTTAAACCTGTGTGACTCTAATTCAAGATTTCTTCACTTGTTAATGTCCCTAGAGAGTGAGAAGAAGGAATCTACACATTGCAAGGTATTTCACAGCATCCCTGGTCCCTACCTACCTGATCCCAGAAAGAAACATTGCTCATCCTCCCTACAGTAAGCCTGATAACTTAAGTTCAATCCCTGGATTGTATGAGGTGAAAGAAGAGAACTGACCTCCACCACTAGTCATTAGTCATGTGACCGCCACGTACTCACTACAGCTACACACATACACATGTGCGTGCACACACACACACACACTTAATATACATTATTTAAATTGTTTAGTCTCAAGATACTACCAAATGTCCCCTGTGATGTGAAGGATTGTATTCCATTAGATTATAAGTTTCTTGACATTGTACCCATTTAGACATGAAAGCCATTTTTGCAAAGCTGTTTTATTTAGTCGCTTTTGACCTGTGTCATTTTGATGCAGCATGAAAAGCTCAGACACAAAAGTTAAGTTTTAATAGCCTTGAAGTAGTATAGATATGATATTTATCCATATCTTGAAGTTTCATTAGAAAGCTAATCTATCCATTATCTCATTCTTCACTCTGTCTCATGTAGGCAAGGATGAAGTAACTCTCAGGATGAGTAGTTAATTAAAATATCATTTTTTCTTTATTTATATAGTCACAAAAATCAAGTGATGCAATTTTGTCACAGTGTCCCTGAAAGCTGAATTGCCAGTTGTCTACCTTACCTCTTCTTCTTCCTTTACTTTACCCCTATGACATGACTGCTCATAGCCTATCAGACTACTTAATGTGATCATTTTGTTAGATGTACATGTGTGAGGCAACAATTCATCATGATGGAGAATGAGCAAGAATGAACAATGGTGTAAAGTTAGGAAAGGTACAGGATCCAATTAGCAGAAGAGATGGGTGGTTAGGAAATTTCCCGTAATTTAGAAGGCTGGTGTTAGGGACTATTATATCCCTTTCATAGACCCAAAACCATATAAACATGAAGGTTCAGAGTAACAAGAATCCTTATATCTAGAATGAATCCAGGACAGAAAAGATATGTGACTCTGGCTATAATTTAAATTCTGACTCTGTGATAACCAGTCACTTTCTCTGGATTACTTTCCATACATATAAAGCTAAACTGAGGTCTGGAATGATGGTTCACCTACTAAGAGCATTGTCTTCTCTTCCAAAGGACCTAGGTTTGGTTTCCAGCACACATAGGGTGACACCATCTACAGCTTCCAGCCGGATCTGATAGATGCCTTCTTCTGACCTCAAAGGGTATTCATTGCAGGAACATGGTACACAGACATAATGAAACAAAACACGCATAAATAAGATCAAACTAAGCTCTCTGGGAACCACAGGAAATACCTTTGAAAGCATAAACCAAAGGACTCCTGAAATGGATACTTTCTCTGCTACCACAATACTTGAGCCCCAGCTTGAATACCCTTTCGTCCCGGACAAATGACAGCATGAAAATCACCCCAATTATCATAACAGGAAGGAAAGCACCTAGAACAAAGCAGCGCATAAATAGCACAGCTAAAATGCTAGTTTATCTCAGAGGGTCCTTCTGAGTTTTATTTTGTTAGTTCAAAACCATTACACTGATCCAATTTGGAAGAAAGCCCCATATTCATTTTTATTTGTTATTGTTACTATTATTATTATTATTAATTACGTGTGTTTGCACAATGTGAGGAACAGGCATGCATGCAATGATGCAATGACTGAGGGACCAGAGGACAACTTCGTGGAGTCTGTCCTCTCTCTCCACCTTTATATTGGGGGATATATATATATATATATATATATATATATATATATGAACACAGGTTACGGCTTGTGTACCAACTATCTTACTTTGTTGAGCCATCTTGCTGTACCAGAGACAGTCATATGACTTATAATGAGATTTCTACCATTCTCCTGTATTCTTAGGACCTAATCCTTTATCTTCTGTCTTGCACAACCTCTGAATTCCAATCAAACGTATCTACTTATCACACTAGGTAAGTGTTTTAAATTTAAGGGACAGTGTTTTTTCCATTACTGTCCTTTAAATTTATTCTATACATATGCTTATGTTCCTTTTTCTATTATCCTATTTTATTTTTCAAAAAGACTAATTCTTCAATCTCAGCTAAAGTTCATTAATATTTTTGTCAAGTTATTTTGATAACACTTAATTTAAACAGAACTGAAATTTTTAACATATTGAATATTCTTACATATAAACAGTATAATTAACACCTTAATAAATATTTGTTATTAACACTTCTATTAAATTCAATGATGAATTGGTACCTGTTTTGGTTGAAGATAAGCCAGTGATATTAAGTTCAATTATTTAAACCAAATTCTAAGGCTAAGGTATTTTTTTAACTAATTAAAAATGACGGGTTAAAGTAATAAACAAATGTTGTAGAAATTGGGAAGAGCCCTGAGTGTAGAATCCTGAGAATTGGAATTCATTTTTACTACTAATTATGAAGGGGAAACCTGAGAAAAAGAGGCAGCTGATCAGCACTGGCCTTCTCGGATGCTGCCCAACCAGTTTCCCATCATCTGTTTGATCATTTAAACTCTTCCCTTTTTCCTCCAATGGATTTTAAATATCTATTTGAGTGCTCATCAGTGTCCCTGAATACTCACTGCTAAATTGGTGGCAAGCTTGCCCGACATTGGACTGCAGAGGGAAGACTGTGACGAAGAGGGTATGGAGATCCACAGTCAGGAGCAGATCCCCTCACCACCTGAATCAGAGAAAGGTTTAAAATAAAACAAACAAAAAAGATGCGAGCCAAGACTGTCCTTGTTGATAATAGAAGCTTGGCTGGGCAAGTTGGCATAAGCTATAATACCAGCACTCAGGAGGCTGAAGTAGAAGGATCACAAGTTTGAATCCAGCCTGGGCAACATAGCAAGACCCTGCCACATACAAACAAGCAAGTAGAAGCTAGTTGAACCTTTATTTTTCCAGCATTCTCTAGAAATATTATTTACCCCTTATTATATAAAATAGTCACAGAAAAAAAATGAAAGAGCACTGTCTATGGCATTATCTCTACTATCTATGTGTAGAAAGACCATCTTGGAAGACTTCTAACTTTTGTTTCTTATGGTTATAAAAATCCATTATCATTTTATTGCATAAAAATAACATATAAATGTTATAGACCATAAAGTTTTGAAGTGTGGTTGTAAATTATGTAAGCGTATCTGTACATATCCATATTCATGTTGTGATGCATTCGAATGATGAAAAATACTCTTTGCTCCATCGCTGTAGGGCTTCTTTTCTGAAACCCATACTGGAGATGTCGGCATTGTCTCCTCTCTGTACAGATGACGAATGTGAGGGGGTAACTTTGGAAATTGCATTGCTATGTAATCATCCATATTGCGATTGTGGATAAAATTGATTAGAATAATATTGAAACTCCCCCCGGGGACTCTACAATTATAAGTCAAGTCTCAAATGGAAAAGCTTTTTTGAAAAGTTGGCAGATGTCTTAATGAATATGAAGCATTATAGTAATATATTAGGGCAATTTGTTCATTATTGACAAGCAGATCACTAAACTATATAAATTACTGGATGAGACAGGCAGAATTACTTTTCTTTCAGTGAATGGTTAATCAAATATAATTTTTAAATGTTCATTTGTTTAACTTCTTTATATGCATATTAGTAGACAAGCAGTTGCCCTTTACTTAGAGTTGCAAGTTGGTTTTGAATGTGACAAACCTAAATGTTTGAATTTACATCAAATAGGAGCCAAATTCAACCATAAGATTGACAACTACTATTCAGGCCAACGGCAGAGCATATCAAAACAACAGGATTTTGTATTTGCCTAAATAAGCCCATTTACTTGGCATTTCTGCTTCTCTTTTCTCCTATTTTTGCTTTTAGACAGCCTTTCATGAAAGAACCACATTGAAATAAATCACCAAGGAGCAGATAGGGCTGTTTAACGGATAAGGTAATTATATGATCCCATTCCACCATACCATAGGTTTGTAAATGATTTAAAAGTTTGTTTCTGCATTTGTTTCCAAGGGCCTAACCAAGCACAGGAGCTCTTTGTACATCAGCAACTAGGACAAATTTATTCTAATAGATTTTTACTCTAGGAGCAAGACTCTTTCTGTTTCATATTGCACATGAATATTAAATAAACTACCTGCTGGCAACTACACAATATTTTAGTCTCTAATTTTAAAAGTACACTGTATTTTAATACCTATTTTTAAACAGATATCAATTTTTATGGAGCAGTACATGAGTTGTTGATGGATAAATCACCCAAGCATGATTAAAGAGACCCTAATCTCCAGCTGGTACCAGATCCATTTAATTGTAGCTCCTGACCTCACCTCACCTGAGCTGCATTAAAATCATAATACAGTTCAAGTGTAAAAATGATATACTGTTTGTTCGCCCTGTTTATAGAGGGGCAAACATACAGTTAAATTCATATGTTTAAAATTAGTGTAGTCGTTTGAAAAGGTTGAGTTAGATCAAACTGCCTCTCCGCGTTTTCTTTGCCCTTTTTCTACTTAAATGACTAAGCCTCTGTAGCCAGATGAGTGCAGCTGTTAAAGTTGTAGAGCCTTTTCCTGGTACCAAGAAGATTGCTGTCCTCCGCCAAACAGGGTGGCTCTCAGGCGTCATGTAATAAAGGATCAGTACAGTTAAAAATGTATTCTGGTGGCCATAGGCATGGACTTTTGCATGCCCTAAATCTTCTTTCAGCGTGGTAATATTTTGGAATGGCCCAAACAGCAGCCCTTGAGTTTATCGCTGTTAGGGTGAAATATCCTTGCAGCAATCTTATTTTCATAAATTACGGTACTTAGGTGTTTCTCTTTTAAGAACTGAGATTTGTGTTGTTTCTTTGTTGCTGCTCAAGCCGGAAGCAACATGATCTTAAACTGTTTCCCAAAGCTGAATTGAGAATACTGAAAACTGCCATTGCTTTAGAATTTGATCTGAAGAAATAATTGCCCTGTTCCCGTTAAAAGTTACACCTACTGCAAGTTTTCCACACATCAGATAGACTTGGTACTCCTTCCCACATTATAAACTGGAGAGTGTACATCCCTAGGAGTGAGGACCTCTGTCCGCTTCTGAAAGGAAGCAAATTTCAAGTAGTAAATATAAAATAAATAAAAGAATGCACTAATGAATCCATTGTTTCAAGTTTCTACAACAACCCTGATGAAAGCTTGAGGATGTGAGTCCCCATTTTACAAATGAGAAGCTGCATATCTCTTTCCCAGCTGATCCAGGATTTTGAGAAACATCTAATTCTAGAGTCTTTGCTTCACATTGCTATGATGGTAGATCAGTAACAGTGTATGTTAGTATTTTCTTAAAAACATAAACATGCACATTCAGAAAATTTATTAAGGGGATTTATTTACATGAGGACATAAACTGAAGTCCCACAGCAGGGTATCTGGATGTAAGAGCATCAGAGATGTCAATAGTGAGGCTCAGTATATGTCAACAAGTCTCATAAACCCAAGGGATACCAGGGCAAGTCTTAGGCTCCAAAGAGAAAGAAATTCCGACATGAAAGGGCAAGAGAGATGGGCATGCCAACTCCAGAGCAGAGGAGAGAACTTGTCTTCCCTTTGCTATTTTATTCTATCCAGAACCTTGTCATTCTGGATCATGTTCACCTTCATTGGATAAGGGCTGATCATCTATCCTAGGCCTCCTGACTTAAAATCTATTTCTTCCAGAAATATTCTAATAAATAACCCTAGAAATACTGCTTTTATCAGCTACCTACTATTCTTTAACACAGTCAAGTTGATGGTCAAAATTAGCCACCAAAAGCCTACTGTTTGCCAACGTGGCACACGCGCGCGCGCGCGCACACACACACACACACACACACACACACACATACACACACACACACACAACTTTAAAGCATACTTAATTTCCAAATAAGATACAAAAATCCATAGCTGCACCTAACAGATAAACTATCCTGTGTATAATCAAAACTACACTAAACCTGTCTCTAGAACAGGGCACAATACCCCAAGAGATGTAATTGTCCTCCAAATATCCTAGATCTTGAATTTTATATTTAATATATCTGATGCTTAATGATAAGGGTAGGAGAGGAAACAAAATACACAGTCACTTGCTCTGTGGATATTCACATCTCAGCAAACTGGGGAGAACTATAGCCATTACAGCACTTGTTCCTACAATGGCCATGTAATTGGAGCTGGTATTTATGACTGGTGGTGCATCCTGCAGTCCCTTTGCTTTCAGCAAGGACCTCAGCTTATTGTCATGTTCTTTACCTGGCAGGCTTCCCTGCTAATGTATCTGGGCCATTTGATGTCTTGCTGGAACTGTATTAAAATACTTGTTCGTTGTGTCAATCACAGGACTGGGTAACATCAGAAGGATCCCCTATGTCACAGATGTGCTCTTCCTTGTCTCAATGCTGGAGCCATTGGCCAAGATCCACCTTGGCAGGCACCATGTGACTTCTTTGGGGAACAAGGCCTGAGAAATAGCAGCAACAGATCTCCTTGTGCAATACCCCCGGAGACCCTGACCTGCTTGGCAAAGACACGTGGACAGTTTGCTACATAATTCTGGGCATAACCCCGAGAACATATGCACTACCTGCTCTCCCTGTTTTCCGCATACTAGCCACACTGCTGGCCTGAATGTGGCACAGTAGGTCATGAAGTTTAATATTTGCCATATCGGTTCTGGAAAGGATTATCTTAACCAAAAGTAAGTCTTTGAGAAATGTTATTAAATAAATAATATATGGGACCAGTCTAGAGACAGAATATGAATTAGGATCATAGAAACCCGCAGTTTCCTCATTTTTAACAACTGTGCCAATACCCAAGAAGTTAAGGGAGAAAGACATGAAAACAAGGGATAAACAGAGCCAACAATTAAGAGTAAGTTTCCGAGTTATGTTGCCTATAGGATAAATGAAAAAACCTGGTATATTCCCAGAGGGGATAGACTAGGACAGAGTGTAGAATGGATTGATCCAGCCTTGGCTGGTGAGTTGATCATGAGAACCCATACTCTACTGGACAAAAACATTAACCACAAGAGACAAAATTGTCTTTCACCCTGCATGACTCTTAACTGCAAATGCTGTCAACTTGGCACACTGTCCTACCTGTAAGTGTGCCTAGCAGCTTGCAACACTGCTTACGTTTCCAACAGTAGGAATAGAGATCAAAAAGGAAATGGCTACTAGAGGAAAAGATGAGGGACAGGAGGGGAAAGAGACAAGGAACAAACTGGTAATTATTATAAATATTTTTAGAAACTTGAGGCAAAACTGATTGCAAAACTGTTCATGCAAACCATTGAAATTGTATGAATAAAAACAGCCCAGGCTATCCGGGGCCACTTGTTTGAAAAACAGGGGGTCATAGTCTCTTCTTGGCACTGACTTCACACATCTGTGCCAGGTCATTGAAACTGTCTGAAGCAAGGCTTCCAGCACCATATGGTAGACAAGGACCATCACTCTCATCAACATTACCACTTCCTTAGTCTTTTAACTCAGGAGTACCAAGTGACTGAGAAAGGGCCTTAGTTCCCAATAAATAGAGTTATTTTTGGATTGCCTGATGGAAGCATTTCTCTCTGCAGAACACAGGACTATATAGCATTAAATCCTGAGAACAGAAATAGAAAGTTAACTAGTGGGCAAGGAGGAATACAGATGAGTGGTATTGTCCCCATTTCTTCTTAATTCTCAGGCCCATCAAATTTGGTTGATTTTGTTCCATTTTATTTTTCTGGAAAGAGCTCATTTGAGATGCTGGCCTATTTGCTCACTTGTGCATCATAGTCAAATCCAGAAATTTCACTTGGTAATCTGATAAAAAAAAAAAAACCAAGTGTGACTCTATCTCAGACATAACAAAAAACAAAATTCATCCTATCCTGTCCCCTTTATCCACCTTCTCCAAATTTCTTTACCAATTTTCCACTCATGTTCCTTCCAATCCCTGACTATCCAGCCATACCATTAGCTAACACCCTGAAACAGTGTACAATCACACATAAAATTTCTCCTTTAAATCAAAGTTTACAACCAAGTGAATCAATCACTTTAAGTTCTCATCACTGAGATCTTTCTTTTCTACTGTTCTTCCAGGTTACCCAAGAAATAGGATAAAGGGCTGTGACTGTCCACTTTGGCTATGCCTACTTATCATGCAGACCAATCTGTCAAAAAGGCCCTGATTTTCTCTTCAGCTGAAAAGAGAAGCTATAGGTGCAGGCTGGAGGAGCAAAGGCAGTATAGACACAGGAGAAACTATAGGCATCCCCACCACTTCCTTCTGTAGCATACTTACATCTCAGGACCTGCGCAGTCAGGATCACATATATACTCCTTCTGTGTGATGATGGAGAGCTGCTGAGCAAGCCAGCCTTATGAGGGTAGATATTCTTTCTTAGGTCCATTCAAATGTCAGTGTCTTCTGGAAACTCTCTCATCACCATGAAACAATTCTTCGCCTGCTATGTGCGTGTCCCTTGGTCTAGTCAAGTAAATACATGGAATTAACAACTGACCTCTGATGTGCACCAGAACCGACTCATTCTTCAGAAGAAAATCCAAATTGTCAGGCATGTCTTGAGAGGTAAATCCACCAGAGAACAGACATAGACACGCTTAACACTGAATGAAAAGTCTGTATTGGCACCTGGAAGCTTCATGGGTAACTTGCCCAAATCATGCAGCCCCAAGTCTCACCTTTCTTCGCCTTTTATGCACACAACCCACATCCCAGTTGACACACTTTGCTTAGCAAAAACAGTTAGCAAGAAGAAAAATCACAGAAGCCAAAAAGCAAAGCTAGTACGTTTAGGGACTTCCCTGGGTTCTGGATCTCTGTAATGGGATTTTGAAGGTTTAGATCTTTGTCCCCTTTTTTTGACAAGTGTTGTGGCCTACATGCTGTGTTGTAAGATCAGAATTGTGCCGCCAACACGGTGTCAGTTGTGCTAAAGTCTGGAGGTCTGTCAAAAAATGAGCTTGGTAGTAGAGGGCTTACCTGGCATGTACAAGGCTCTGGTTTCAATCACCAATGTTCAATCAAGAAATCAAAACTAACTTCAATGGTTGCTTCCTCCACAATCATCCCTAATCACTCTTCTGACTACGAACCTTGCCTGTGATTCAGCCATACTCCTGAATATTTCTCCAAATGAATCTTGCACTGAATATTTGAATAGTCTATTTGCCTGTCTGTCTTCTTTTGTAGACTGTATATTTAATGAAACAAGCATTAAGGTTTTTTATATAGCTGTATATTCACAGTGCTTATACAATGCTGGACTCCTTATAGGAAAACAAACAAGCAAACAAGTGTATCATCATATTAGGATAAAACTCAGAGATAGAGTGCTTGTATATTAAAGCCCCTGAGTTTGAGCCCCAATTCTGCAAAAACAAACAAACAAACAAACAGCACACACAAGCAAAGTGCAAGCTGATATATGAATGAAAAAGAGAAAGGGAACAAAGAAGGAAAGAGAAATGAACAAGAAAGGAATAGAATAGAGAATGGGAAATTGAGACAGAAGAGAAATGAAGGCTTGGGGAAATAGAAAGATGGAGACGGAGTTCAGACCCCTGAAGCCTCTGTAAAAACCATCCTAGATCTGTGTATCAGTGCTTGGGGGAAGAGACGGGTGAATCCAGAGGGGCATGGCTATGCAACCAGCCTTCCCAACTCCAGGTTCAGTGAGATTCCCTGATTCAAAAAAATAATAATAATAAGGCAGAGAAAATCAAGGAAGATACATAAAATTGACCTCTGTCCTAAAAATCTGCACCTATATGTCCATGCACACACACACACACACACACACACACACACACACACACACACACACACACCACTCACTAAGATATTTAAAAGAATGAAAAAGAGAAACGAATCAATGTGATTAAAAACCCCCCAAGTTCTAGCTTGCATCTTTGGATAGCGTGTTCATTCGTTGTTGCCAACCACAGACTGCAGAGAACTCTGGATGTGCATCACCACCTCAAGACATTTTCGGTGACTCTGCTTACTTCACTGTAAAGCAGCTTGCTGTGCTGTGAGTTTGAGGTCAACTCATGCTCTGCAGTGAGTTCCAGGTCAGCCTTAGCTGCGGCTTCACTGCATTTTAACTGATTCAATAACACTGAAAACAAAAAAGGCATGACTTCTATAACTTTTCATAACACAATTTAAGAAGGTAAAAAATGCCTCATAGTATTCAAGGTAAATTACAGAGAAGTTGGGCAAATGCTCAAAATTCTTTTGCTAATTTTTGTATTTGTCTTGTTTTGTCAAGATTGCACGTTAGCAATCTTTTCTAGAGGGTCTTAAAAGTGTTTGAAATGATGGAATAGACCATATCCAATCCATGTTGTGGAAACTGCCAGTCCATGTGAGTATGCTTTAATAATTATAATAGGTAACAATTAAGGGTGAATATAATGAGCCAGGCAGGTACAAAAAGCATTCACACCTTTATTTCACTTAATAAGAAAGAAAGAAAGAAAGAAAGAAAGAAAGAAAGAAAGAAAGAAAGAAAGAAAGAAAGAAAGAAGGTAGGAGAGAGGGAGGGAGGGAGGCTATAAGTATTATCACTACAACTCCAGCTGTGAGAAAGAGAAATCCCAGCACAAAGAAGGGTTTAAGCAATTTTCTCATCATGATATGATAATGAGTTTGTGAACAAAGCCATTTCATGGCCATTGCCAGAATTCTTTAATATTGTTCCTCTATCCAGTTCTACAGCTTGCATTTCCTTGAATTCCCAAAGAACAATGGCAAGCTGAAACAGAAAAGGGAAATCCGCCACCTCTGAAAAATGCCACTCTCTAGAATAGCACTCTGACTTACCTACAGATGTCCCTCAAAAAGACAAGTGAGGGCCAGCAAGCCCTGGTATTGAAATACACATCTAGAATAGTCTTTGTAGACTTCTTTTGGGTTGTACATGTTAAGCTGATTGGGCATGGAGAAACAATGATTTGAATTCCGCCTTTTCTGTAAATAGGAGAACAACCCTGTCTCAAAATCTCAAAAACAAGGTGGACAGCGCCTGATGAAAGACACCAATGATTCTCCTTTGACATATGCATGTGTACACACACAGTCTCACACACACACACACACACACACACGCACATGCACACAAACAAATATGAAGGAAGAGATGAGTGAAACTTGCTGGGGCTTCTGCTTAACACTCTTTGGTATTAAGGAACTAAAGGCTGTTTGTTTTCTCTGTTACCCTTTCAGAGGCCATGGGCAGCCCACTTCTCAAAGCCGTAGGTGTTGCTTATTTTCTTTAATTGTCCAGATCCCACAATACTTCAAAACCTCTTGGAGAACAGAGATGATTTCTTTATTATCTAGCCTGAGACTGACCCAAAGGTAATACAAAAATTTTGCTGTTGGAAAAGAAAAACCAACTAATAAATGATCAAAAGACCCTGTTACAGTACAAGCAATGATATCTATTTCTTTCTTAGCCACCACAGGTCATGAGTTTACACCTGGATTTTGGTTTTAATGCAGAATTTGCCTGCTTTGTTGACTTAAAGTTAATCCATAACATCATCCTTTAACATAGGTATTTGTAGTTGGTGATTAAGTTCTGTGGACTTATGATTAAGGAGCAATTAATTTTCTATACTTAAAAGCACTAATGAAATTTCATGTGAAATGAAAAGTAACTACAGAATTAGCACTGGCATCTATTTAGCAGCTTGCTTTCATCATCCAACAAATACATGGTGCTTCAAGTCCATCCTCACCAAGGGCTTGAGAAACAGGCTGCAAGAGTAAGGCACAGACAGACAAGTTGACACCTGTAAGCACTGAAGACTTAACTCGAAGTCTGGTAAATGTATTTACAGACATCAGTTATTGCAGACGTACTGGATAATAAAAAATGAATAACTTTTCTAACAATTTTCATATAAGCAGAAATAGTAAAAAGAAGACAGGAAGGAGGAGATTATGGAGAATATATAGAAGCTATATGTATTAGCCCACAGAAAGGTTTTAATGGGTCTTGATTACATCTTTAAAAAGCTAAAGAAAATGGGAAACATTCTATTTCTGTACAGTTTTTAGAACATCTGCCAAGCAGGAGAACGCCCAAGAATAAGGAAGTTCAATCCCTCTTTCTTTAGTGCTACCAGTGTTTCAGAGACTAGTGCAAGGCTTTGTCATTCCTGAAAGGGACAATGCACCTCAAGAGTGGCAGCACAGAGTGACAAGAGAGAAAAGCAAGGAGCATTGCTTCAAATGCTGACATGAGGAAAGCAGTTCAGAGCCACAAGCTTCATTGTGATATTTTGCACATTAGGGAAAAAACAATACCTGTGTTCACCTTTGTTTTTTAGACAATTGCCCCACTTCTTCTTCAGCATGCATAATTATATAAATGCCATTATTGCTTTTATTTTCTATTTCCATAAAATATTATTTAAATAAAAAAATATACTGACCTTTAACTACAGGTAAAAGTACACCATACTATTGCCATCTTTTCAAATCCTAAACCAAGATGCTAACTAAGCAGATTTGGTTTCTTCAGAAGACTCACAGTATATCCAGCCATGGAACACTAGTAAATGAATGTTTTCTTTTTTATTAAAAAGTAAAATGGGTTTGGTTTTCTGGTCTAAGACTGGTTTTATCACTTTAGCAATAGGTAATCTTTATACATCTTAGAATCTTGGGGAAGAAGGATTTTTTTCCAGTATGACATCATCACTTGCAATACTCTGGGTTCCATGATCTGAGACCAACAAGAGGGCTCAGCTGATGCCAAGTCTGATGAAATGAGTTCAATTCCCAGAATAAATATACAAGAATGAGAGAACTGATTACCTACAGGTTGTCTCTGACTTGCTTTCCATGGCACACACAGAGCCCACATACAGATGATAGATAGGTAGACAGACAGATAGATGGATTATATGGTTGGTTGGTAGATAAAATAGATGATGGATGATTGATAGATCATATGATAGGTGATGATAGATAGATGACAGATAGATGACGATAGACAGATACATGATAGATGATAAAGGGATAGATGGATTATATGATTGATTAGTAGATACATAAGATAGATGATAGGTATAAGATATGAGAGATAGATAGATAGACAGATGACAGATAAATGATAGATGATGATGAAGATAGATAGATAGACAGACAGATAGATATATAATATGAAGCAAGAAAGTCTCAACAAATATTCTGGTCTTTGAAAAGCACTTTCTCCTTCAGTGTAGCTCTCTGACAGAGAAAGATGAAATTCGCTAAGTGCAAAATTTACTTTTGACTATAAAGAATGGAATTCAGCTATGGAAATTTCTGCTCTACCTTTGAAACTTAATTTCTATAAGAAGGATAAACTAGTCGGGCTGCAGTGACACACAACTTTAATCCCAGCACTTGGGAGGCAGAGGCAGGCAGATCTCTGTGAGTTCAGGACCAGCCTGGTCTACAGAGTGAGTTCCAGGACAGACTCCAAAGATACACAGAGAAACCCTGTCTTGAAAAATAAAGAGAAAAAAGAAGGATAAACTAACTGAATCCTTTCTGAGATCAAGGAACTGTTAATGAATATGAAGTACAACATGGCCCAGTCTGAGATTACTCGGCACAAACAAGGTATTCATCCCACACCAGCCACATTTGATTCTGAGAATGAAGGCCAATCCTCAGTGGGTACCCTGAACTCTTGCTTAGTATGAGGCTACTCTTTAATACACTATGAAAGAAGTGGTCTTTAAAGGAGATCTCAGCCTCCAACAGTGGATAGTATTGCTTCTGTTCGCCATGCTTACATGTTTTGTCTCGGGTTACTATCTAAAGTTGTTCACCAAAAGATTACTTGATGCATACTCCTGATTAACAAACATGTCTCGAGTCGCAACATCAAGGAACACTTGTTAGAAGTCAGAATGGTAACAGTTGCTGCTAAAATTGTCAGGTGGGCAGAGACAAAAGCTTCAGGATTCTCAGCCTATGAAAGGACTATTCAAGCGGGAACTTTATGGGGAAAACAGCTGTTATTGATTGTTGTCAACTCCAAGCACAGGTTGGAGACACTTCTGGAAGCTCATGTATCAAAATTGCCAGGCTTAGACTATTAGATAAAGACCTCACATGCTAGCTTGGCTATCAAGGACCTCCCTAAAACCCACATTTCAAGGTTTATATAAAATACCTCTAAATTTGCATTCTGGCCATCGTGGTAAGGTCATTCTGTTGAAAAGAGTTCATTTTTTCCTTCCTTTAAGTACTTTCCTTGAAGCAGACTATATGAAACGGTTAGACAGAGGAAAAGCTGAACGGTGAAGTAGTTGCAACTGATACCTCAGTCACAGTCATCAGGAGCTCCGGAGATGGCCCTGCCTACAGAGTTGTCTCACATTGAGTTCAGAAGGCTAGTTTTCTACTGTCACGTTAACCATACATAGGGTACAGGTTGACATGGCCTTGGGTGACACAGATCCATCTGGCTGAGGGCAATTGCCAGACATGGGCTCAGCTGTGAATTTCAGCAAGCAATTCTCCTGAAGCCCAGGCCGCAAGTGTCTGTGCCCTGAAGCAAGGCAGTGCTGGGACACCCGCACTCACTGTTCTACTCTTACCTGGAAAACCATTTTCATCGCCCTTCTTCTTTCTTGCTACCGGATTTTTAATTATCTTTGTGCCACGGGTCAAGCGCCAACCCTATTTTGCTTTTTGTGATTCTAAGCTAAAACGTTTCTGCCCTTATGAACTCTCACCATTCTTAAGATTTTTGCACGTCCCTGAAGCCAAGCACTGTGTGAGGAATAGAGGCTGAAAATCTGCCTCCTTCCACATAGGCAGTATTTATTCCTTCAAGACCTGATATGCAAAGAGTGTCTGTTTTAGACCAAAACAATCAAAGATGGGTGCCTGGCACCTGGGGCACAGCGACAGTAACAACAGTAGTAGCCTTGAGTGTGGTCTCATCCATTTTTATATTTTCACCAATCTGATCCAAATGTTTAAAGAAATATATTTTTCCCATTGGTTACCTGACACTTGATATTTGAGTAATATCATTTCTGGAGTTAATGTGACATTGAGTGTCATAAATTAGGGAGGCTGCCCTTGTCACAGCTGTTGTGAGAATCATGTTCACTCATGGCTACCCAAGCGGAACAACAATGGAGGTGTTCAAAAGGTTTTAAACTAGCAGAAAGTACAAAGTGCAAGCCAGACATAATGTCACACCCATTTAATCTCAGCATTCAGGAAGCAGAAGAAGGCAGATCTCTATGAGTTCAATACCAGCCTGGTGATCTACATAGCAAATTTCAGGCTAGCTAGAGATACATAGTGAGACCCTATTTCTGAGTGGGGTAGGGGACTGGATTCATCTTCAAGCGTGTTACAGACAACCATGAGAAAGTAAGGAGAAACCAAGAGATAACTTGTGAGCTTTCTTGAGCAACTCTCTGTGACTTTTATAAGGTTTTCATCTTTCCCTGCCTCATGGCTAGGTTTTCATGGGGTGAGGTGGGGTGTAACAGGATAATCCAACTGCTAAAATTCACACGTGAATTCAGTGTGAGCTCATTTTAAAATCTCAGATTCATCACCTAGGCAGTGGAGCCTCTCTGATCTTGTATCTTCATTGCCCACACAAGTATTACATCCTTGGACATAAAGATCATGTGAACCCTTCATAATACTTAATGGTTGGTTCATGCACTAATAGTTATAGATCTCCTCATACTTTTGATTACTTATACAATCATTATTTGTAGATATTTGGTCTTAGCAAACAATCATAAAGCACTTCCTAAGTAATTATCACCCCACAATTACTATTTTTCTCCACTAGCTTTTTTTTCTCTTTTGTTTTGATGACTTCACATTCCATTGTCATCTCTTGTAAATGGCTTTTATTTCCGTTTCCATTTCTTCCTAACACTGGCCATTACCTCCTTGTGGTGCTGACCATTGTCCCATCAAAATGGGATCATGGAATTCTCAAACGCTTATAACAGTCATCCAGATGAAGGATTTAACAGATATAAATCACAATTAGGAAAATGAATTAAATCCAAGCCCTAGCTTAAACTACTTTTTAATCTTCTTGCCTTAGGCCTGTGGATTTCTGATTTTCTTTTTTATGTTTTGGCAATCAAGCTAAATATTATCAAAATTAGCTGGCACAGCCTGAAACAATAAGGCTGAGAAACAAGAGGTCAGACTACCAATTAGTATAAGAGAATGGATTACCCATGGGATTGTAGGTTGGCGGAATATTTCACTGGATTTTTCTTGTTCTTCTTTCCCAAATATAGAAAATTTTCACTATATAAAGTCTGCTCAATCTAAACTTCAAAAATGACCTCCAACATACATACTTTGTTCAAGATGTGGGAACCATTTCCTGAATTTTAACTGGGCCAAAGAGACATATGTGTATGCATATCCATGATATTCTCATAAATACATAATATGTTACATATACAAATGTTTTATACTTTTTTCATAATGAACAATATGTAGACAAACACAGAGATGAAGGCAAGTGCAAACATAAATAGGAGTGGGTTAGAACCAGTCTGTGGGGAAATGGGCAGTGTCCTGAAAGGGCAATTATTTGCCCAGTAATAAATTTTTTTGTGCTTGAATTTTTCTTCTGCACTGAAATGAGAGTTTTGCATTGGAGAAGACCATTTATTAAATCATCACATTATCTTTTTTCTTTTATTATGAAGATAAGAACAAGAGGATAAGAAATAAGCAGCGATAAAGAAAGAACCTTAAACCAAGCTTGGTGCACAGACCTTTAATCCCAGCACTAGAGGCAGAGGCAGGTGGATTTTTATTATTTCCAGGCCTAATTGGTCTGCATAGTGCATACCAGGTCAGCCAGGGCTACATAGAAAGATCCTGTCTCCATAAATAAAGAAAGAGAGAGGGGGGAGAAGGAGGGAGGGAGGGAGGAAGGAAGAAAGAAAGGAAGAAAGGAAGGGAGAGAACCTTAAAAATAACGCAGTCTCACATTGAGAGGGAAAGAAAGAAGGAACCAACCTTTAAAAAGCAGCCTTGTCTCACATTGACTTTAACTTTTCCCTAAACTGCTAACTGCTGGCAAGCATTATGAAGACATCTTATGAGAGAATGGTGTATTTCCTGATGCCCAAGAAGCATCTCCATCAGTTATTCTCTAGCTAAATTCTTGCTTGGACCCAGAAGAAAAGACTGTGCTTCTGCAAAGCTCTTTCCAGGCCTACTACTACTTAATAAAATTGAGAGGGTCAAAGTGCAAACAGTAATTGCTTTGGGCACTTTAGAAAAGTGTTTTCTTTCCATACCTATTATTTTCTCTAAAGTGTTCTTCTGCTGCATCTTTACCCATCATGCTTTGTATTGTAGACCAACATATTGGGGGTTCCTCTACCTGCAAAATCCTTTTGAATTTGAAACCCAATAAAGTAACCAGTATAAATAGGTTCTTCATGCTATATCCTTGATAAGAAGGAAAAAGACAGTGAGCAGGAAAAAAAAAGCATATAGCATCTATGATATATTCATAACATAACTAAGATATAGGAATAGACTCATAAAAGAGAGACAACATACTTAAAAATACTCAGAAGAGAAATAAAAATCTTTAGCAACTCTGAAATCACTGACTCAAGTCTCTGTGAAATAATGGCTTTATGAACAGCCCATATACTTTCAACAAGTAGGCTCGGGCTTTGGAGGAAGACTGTGTAAGTGACCCACTTTTTCTAAGCTATGCATTATTCTCTGGGGGTCTCTCGTCAACATCCTGAGGACACTTCCATGTTACTGAACTTCTTGCCTAAATTTCTCCCTTCAGTGTTTCCTAATGAATTGATGTCTTTTCTTGGCTTTGCTATCATCCCAGGCCCAGGATTGGCTAGGTCTCTCCTCACCTTCACTGCCTTGAATGGTTTGCCCCATCCGCTGCCCAATGTCATGAAAAATCAAAAGGAAGGTGTTTTTAGTTAAATTCCAGATAGACAATTTCCCGGCTTTCCTCCAGGGAAGCCATCATGACTTTGAGTTCTAATCTGTGTGAGCAACATGAATTTCCACTACTGTATTAAAGAAACTTGCTCCATTTTCCTCTCCATCTCCACTGCTATAGCAAATAAGAGCTTTTGCTATATTATGAATATGTAATTATACCTTGAAGATTTTTTTTCTGTAATCATCACATCCTACAGTAAAAATGAGCCATGTTAAAAACAAAACAAAAACCCTACTCAAGCTTTTGAAATGAGGAGGAAAGAATTTCTGAAGTTATTTGAGAATTTGGGAGCTGGGGGAGACATAATTCAGTCTGGACTTACTAACTTCTCCATGTGGCACGTTTTCCTGTTGCAGCAACAAAGAACATAGTGTTTCCTGCATTCCTATAGCCCTTTTATCCCAAGATCATAAATATGCTACAACTATTAATTAATTAAGTGTTCCAGCCTTCCCAGTGAAGTAGGTGAGTTTCCTGTCTCCCACTGTGGCCAGCGCTCAGGGATGGCTGAATCTTGCCTAATGCAGCTAATCAGACGCTACTACACCACTAGGGACAATTTCTGATCCCAGCTGGAGATCAACTTGTGCACTGAAGAAATGGGGCTTGATAGCCCTTCAAGTTTTCCTTCTACCCTCTGTTCCTGCTGTTGATACTCTTAGTCCTATCCATATCTCTCTCGCTTTTTTTGGTCTGTTAAAAAGCTGTTGATCCACAGGGCATCCAGTGTCTGAAAGAAATCACATTCAAAAAGCACATTGTGTTTAAAACAAACAAACAAACAGAACCATGTCCTCCATCTTTAATAGGAACTGCCATCTGTAGCACCTAATTGGTATCATACTCACCCCTTGGAGGAGACTGGGCCCCATTCCTATGCCCATCTCTTAATTTTGATCTGAGGATATACAAAGACTTAACCACTCACATAAGGAGACTCAGGTGGGGAGCAGGGCTGGATCTTCCTGCTAGATGGGAATGACTTAGGGAAGCAAGAAAAGGAGTCTGTTCAGGGGTTCTATCAATGATAGTGAAGGAGCAAGTGCTGGGTTAGGCCCCCATGTGTATTCATGATTTGACGATCCCATTAATACTAAAGGAAAAAGCAAGTCTGCTTCCTTATCAACATGCCCAGAAAAGGACAAAAAGGAAGAATGTGGCTGGAAAGCCGTCAGCAAGCATCAAAAAGTAAGTTACTTGTCATTAGAATCAACATTCTGAACAATAGTTTTAGGTTGTAGAAAGATGCAGGGTGTGTAACTCTATGAAAGAATTACATGGGGAGGAAGAAGACTTATAGGTATGAGTGAATACATATTCAAAGCATCTGATACTTATGAACAGAAAGCAATGTTATAGAAGGATAGTGGTATTCAGGAAAAAAAAACAAAACAAAACATGTGCCCAAACTTTATGAGGTTTGTATACTGGTTTGTGTTTTGAGTTGCGTACTTACTTTGTTCCTGGGATGGACTCAGATTTCTTTTTCCTTAGTCTCCAAATTAGCTGGGACTATGGGCATATGCCATCCCAGCCTCTTCTAATGCCTTCTTCTAATAAGTGTTATTAAAACACAGTGAGAATCTCACCTAGATGCCACAGGCCTGCTACTTTGCCTTTATCCTAAGAACATAACTGCCATTTAAAGTACCTCTCCATTTTACACCTGAAATAGCCCGAGGAGTCCAGCAAAAACTTGTTTCTGAACACTTATATACATTGAAACTGGTGGGAAATAAAGGATCTAGCCCAGAGTGGCATAGGCAATATCACAGATTCTGGTATGGCATTCATTCATCTCTTGGAAATGCTTCTTTCCAATCTTATGGGCCATAATTTCAATAACCTTATTTGCATAATTTTCCCTTTTATATCTGTGTATAAATACTTGATAGGTAGGTGGGTAGGTAGATAGATAGATAGATAGAGAAAAGTAGATGGCTAGATACACAGATATATATATATAAATAGATAGATATATGATAGATACATATCTATTAGCTTTCTGACTTCTTATTTTTGTCAGTTTGTACATAGATGCAATGTATTTTGGTCATACTAACTTTCCATCACCCTCTTATTCCCTCCAACCTTAATCACCCCTTCTTTCCAACTGGCCACCATCCTACTTCCACATCTGTGTGGGTGTAAGTGTGTCTGTACACATGTGTGAATATACATGGCAGGTCTTGCTCAGGCAATCATCACTGTGTATTTATGACTGCAACATTCATGTCATATTCAGAAGCGCTGTTTCATAGCTCTCCTCCCCATCCTGTCTCCTATTCCACCTCCTCTTCCACAGCAATCCCTGCGCACCTTCCCTTCCCTGACTCCTAAAACTCTTTCTTGTCTGGTCCATATTTGGTAATGTGATGCAACTTACTGTATAAAGAGTTTAGACATGTATCCCTTAAAATTATGTTTGAAGAAAAGTTTTTGAGTTAGTTAATCTGCTCTCAATACATAGTCTATGTAAAGACAGATTTCTCAACATCCAAAATCTCTGCTGTCTTCTTATGTTGCAAGAAGAGCTGTCATCCAACTCCTAGCTTAAGTCAGATAAAATAATGCAGAGAGCAGCAAGCCTGCTTGGGGCTAGTTCAGGAGATATTCTCAGTACCCATTTTTTTGATTATTTCTCTGCTAATAAAAATAAACAAAAATTTTATTTTTGTTTCTCCTCTTTTCTCACTGATCCAGAACTGCTCTCACAAACTGACCAGATAGTAGCTAAACATAAAACTTTAATTTTCTTTTATCATTAAGCACATTTGCAATTTGATTTATTTTTACTCATTCAACAAAAATTTATTGAGACATAAGTTTTAGGCTCTGTCAAAGCCAGCTGCATAGTAACCATCCCATAGAATAGCTTAGGGATAGTCCAAGCAGTCATTCTTCATATAGTTTTGTGTCTCCCTAGTGTCTCAAAATGAGTAAGTGGAGAAGCTAGTGTGAAAATTATACATTTGTGATTCCAAGTCCCACACTCTTCACACTGTGCTCAAAAGGTAACAACATGCTTCTAAGTTAAAATTTCTTCAATTCATGGAGGAGTTATTAATTTCTATCGGACATCAGGTCATCCCTAAATCAAATATCACTGGGTTCTCCACAGTCCGTCCTTCCTCGGCTTACTTGGAGGATCTAGGGTTATGAATTTGTTTTTCTGAGTGTTTATGTAACCTTTTTACTATATTCCTTTAGGCAGTGAGAAAGCCTCAGTAGAGGTTTGTCCGTTGCTAACGGCAAGGAAAGCAAGAGTTGGCTTTAGGCATAGTTATAAAATAAATGTTATTTTTCTTTTCCAAGAAGGAAAACAGCCATGAGAAAAATTGGTTCCCTAAATAGAATGTGTTGGGGGAATTTTGTGTCCATGACTGATTCTAGCACCAAAGTAGGATTGTGACTTTGGACAGCTTTAAAAAATACTAAAGCCTTGGGGCTGGAGAGATGGCTCAGTGGTTAAGAGCAATGGCTGTTTTTTGAGAGGACTTGGGTTCTAGTTCCAGTAACCACATGTCAGCTTACTACCCTCTGTAACTCCAGTTCCAGGGATCCAATGCCCTCTTCTGGCCTCCATGGGCACCAGGCATCACATGATAAACAGACATACTTCAGGCAAAATACCTATATACATATTTTTTTTAATTTCAATGGAATAAAAATCTGATTTTTTTAAAAAAAATTATTGAAGCCCAAATTACATGTATAGAAGAACACTGAAGCAAACAGACCTCCTAACTGCCTAGGCTGCAACAGAACACATTGCAAGGCTATCCATTTGTTATTATCATCTTAATGCAGGCGTTTGCACTAATCAGGACAGGTGTTGGTTTATGTGGCATGCACTAGTCACTCTGTGGCATGCACTAGTCACTCACTGAACCATGGGCTTGAAAATGTTAAAGAAGAGATACCCCCCAAAATGTTGATTCTTCAAAATAGCTCCTTTGCAGAGAGAATTGACATGAATGAACTTGCATTTTCCTCCTATGGCCACAGAAATTGTCCAATGATCAATTTTGTCCTCATTAAACTAATTCAAGGATGAACTTTTGCATAGTGATGGTCACAGAAGGGTATTTTCATGTGTTGCACTCTACTGAAAGGTCCTGGAACAGTGTTTTGACATGTTTTAAATGTTATGAGATTTGAATGGCTGGTCAGTTTCTTGATGTCGCACTGAAACTCTCAGCAACCTGTCAGAAAGTCAAAATACATAGCGTAACAAAACATTTCAAAGTTGAATGAGACCTTAAACTGCTTTTAACAACCTGTGTTGTGATTTAAAAATCTCTGTCCCTCTTCACAAGGATTCAAAGTCTGAGCAGACTAGGACATGGTACAATATGTGATAATTCCAGAAAAATAAAAATCATCAAAGAAATGAAACTGATGCTTGATACTACAACTCTGCTAACTGGTGACAAAGTTGCATCTCTTCCTGAAGGTTTTTTGAGGTCTACAATCTCACTTAATATAGTTATAATAGTTTCTATGATTAAAATTGTAAAAATAGCTACATCCATTTTAAAAATAAAGATAGCATCTCTGATGGAGCTGGTGGGGGATATGTTCCTAAGTGGATGGTAGCCTGCCGTAGATATTGGACTTTAATTTACTAATTTATTTATTATAACATGCTGTGAGTGGAAACAACTTTTAAATTCTATCAATTATTAAATCATCTTTCTGGTTTTTTATTGTCATTGTTGTCTTAATATTTGGCTATGTGGCACAAAACTTGTATTTTTATGAAGATAATAAGACTCACGTCCCCTCTGGTTAAATAACCAGCTGTCTAAGTCAGTGTGTTTTAATATAAAAATTTAGTCTCAATAGTTTACCATTCATTCAGCATCTATAAGAAAAATGTTCATTTTTACAAATCTGGAAGGAATGAAGCCAAAGTTTTAAATTGTTAATATTGACCAAAAATGCACACAACCACAGCATATGCCCCTTGTCATTCACAAAACATATGCTAATTGGAAGTAAATATCACCCATCTATGAGTGAATTTGCAAACTCTACACTGTCTTATAAATAACAAAATTCATTCCTCCTTTCCCTATCACAGAATAGAAAGGTCTTTTTTAAAACAAAAACACCATTGCCTTTGTGGATGCATTAATCAATACCTTATTTTTTATTAAAAATAAGTTATGTTTTTAGTTACCTTGCATTGATGACAAGAAATGTAGATAAAAAATGGAGATATATTTCTCAATGGATTTTATGCCATAAAAGACAACAGTTGTTTAAATCACACAAACAACATTTACCTGTTTTAATTATTTATTGGCTCCCAAGTTCATGGAATTGACCTGTCAAATAAAAAAGGATGTTTTTGAATTCTCAGAATTGTTTTTATACAGAGGTTCAAAGCTTTAAGAAATCCAATGACTTTTAAAAATTGTTGAGGTCTTGGTGTCTTAATATTAGCTACAGTTGACAGTATTGCCCCTCACTGAATGTCACCATGTCTGTATGTAAGATAAGATGACACTAGGTCTAATGGTACTCTCTTTCCATGTTTCTTTTCCTCACATCTGGTCGCCAAAGAGTCGTTCCGTCACCCTGCAGCCTGCTAATGAGATCCCCCATTTAATTAATACCATAAGAATTTTAATTCTGACTGAATCAATTTAACGTGATGTGATTTTGTCAGCTCTATTCCCCAAGTAAAAAGTGAGCCTGATGCTTATTACATACATCATTTCACGGGCCCTGCATTCCCTGCTGACTTAAACAAATTCTAATTAAGACTAATTAAAGCATCATTTATGAAAGCGCTTGTGATAGCTATGCAAACATTCTGGGTGGGTATGCTTTGCATAATAATTATCCTAGTTAATATTAAGGCTAGGTCTTGGCAATTAGGTCTTTGAAACAGAGAGTTATTCTGAATTTAGCCCTTTTCAGTGTGAGCAATTAATTTTTTTAAAAAGTGCTAAATTTATGTAGTGGCTTCATTAACAAAATAAATTTAGAAGTAGAAGTATTGTTTGCATTTTTAAACTAAGCATAATTCTTTATACAGGAGACAGTTATTAAAATAAAAGGATGCAATTCTTTGAACTGGTAAGTTTATTATAGCCACCTGAGAAAAGGGCTCTAGAAGTTGCAGGCAGGTTTCGAAATGAGTCTCGCTGGGGTGGAAAGCACAGCTCTTAAAGACACAGCTATACTCCAGGAATGTGGGCATCTGAGACAGTGTTTTTAGTTTCGGACCCAGACTCTACAAATGTTTCTGAAACTGACGCAGACTCAAAGTGTAATTACAAGCAGCATAAGCTCTTGAGGCCTAATGACGTCATAGGCCTAATATGCTTGGAAATGCTTCCTTACACCTGCTGAGTTTAGTGAAATTCCAAAGTCGACCACGTTCACAGTTTGCGTCACCTTTGTTTGTAAAGTCTCTATTATACTGCCTGTGCTCATTGTGCGTCAGAATTGGAAGGTTATAAAATACTTTAGGAACTGCTTGCCTTTCAGACTCCTATATACTTTTTCCACGACTTTATGGCATGGTCAAATGAAGCTGGAGCTTTCAAGAGATGAAAAGGAAAGTGTGCATACTTTGTTAAATGGGTAATGCTAATCTCATAGATAACACAAAAAACATAAAGGAGAAAAAGAGGGGGAGGGGGAAATGGTGAAGGCAGCAGCTGCTTTCTCCTCCTCCCTCTTTACGAAGTGAGTATGCCTTTCAAGGCAGGAAAGTCGAGATAGAAAACAAGTTGCTTTACTTAAATGGGCCCGGTTGTGCTAAGTGTATAGATTTTACCCAGCACTCTTGGAAACCAGAAAACAGTTCTGCACAAAGTTCTCTGGGTACACTGAGCATCGCTGAATTCAAGAAAGGATATTTTCATATTTTTGTATGTAGAAAAACACAGCACCTTCCCAAATGTCTACCTCACACAACCACAGATTTAGAGCCCGGATAACCCCTCATAAGAGCCATTATATTGCGATAAGGAGCATGAACAACAGACTGGATTGTCTCCGGTAATTTTGTGTGATAAACGTGATCATATAATGGGTATGAATTGATTAAACTGCATCACTTTCTCAAAAAGTTCCTCGGCAATGTTATCCTTATTCTGTGTCTTTGAGGACAGTAGAGACACCACGGGTGGCTGTGCCTGCTGAAGGAGCCATGTGCTTCAACATCTTTATCAACTGCCACTACTGTAGGTGAGCTCATTAAGTCTGCAAAGGACCCAAACTGAGAGGACTATTATTTTAAAACTTTGAGGAATCTGTCCAAAATGTATGCAATTGTGTAGAGCTGTGAGGTATACTACCACATCCCCAAACTACTGAAAAACAGGCTGCATGAAATATTGGCCTGTTTAATGGGTTTGTGTGGAGGCAGGGGAGCTAGAGAAAGGGCTCCGTGATTTAATTCTATACCCAGTGCCCAGTAGGATAGCTCATAATTGCCTCAACTCCAGCTCTTGGGGCTCCAGTGCCCCCTCCTGGCTTCCTTGGACACCTGCACATATGTGCATATACCTGTACACACACACACATATGCACACACAATTTTAAATGAAGTAAAAAATAATAGAAGTTCTTCAAGGAGTTGAAGTTAATAAAGGTTTGCTCGTAATCTATTGGTTTAGATTTTCCTAAATCCAGCATGGTCCCAAGATAGAACTCTTTTATGTATGAATCATGAAGCAACCCTTTTTCAGACAGAAATATATTCAGTTGGAACTAAAAGAGAGGGAAACATAAACTACAAGGAGAGGCAGTTTAGGATAAATGATTTCATTCCACAGAACAATAACAATAAAAAAAATCATTGAGTGTTTTCTCAAAGCTTCCTTTAGCATTTCTCTGTAGTTATTATTTAGAGGACACTTAGAAAAAAACAAATGACAAAGTCCCCCAAATCTGATGCCAAAGAAAACCACAGATGTCATTACTAGTGGGGACAACTGAAGCCTTTACATAAAATATCATTAATATTTATACCTCTAAAAGTCCCGTAAACATCTCTCTAACCACACTTGCCCATTTGAATGGTGTGTTATAATTATCCCATGTACAGGGGTGTTTTAAATGCTTTGATCATCACTCCTGAATGGAACCCATAAAGTGCCCATTCATCTCCAGTGTGTCATCAAATTCAATCCTGATGAGATTATAAAGAATTTACAGTTTCCCTAATATATATATGCATATATTACACATATTATAATATATGTAATTTATATTATATTTATATATATTACAGTTGAACTTGGGTCATAACAAGGGTTATGAACTTGGGTCATAACAAGCATAATTAGAAGGCACCAACAGTTGTTTATTTTAAACATGTCAAAATGTTGAGTAAAGATGTCACGTGACACTCTGAATTTTTAACACATGATATTCTGATTTTTAATTTATAAGAACAGTGAGACTGTCTACAAAATGAACAAACAAATACACATTTCAGTCATTATAGATATCATTACCTTTATTGGTCATGTGGCCAGAAACTTAATGAGGATAAATGTAACTTTTGTTGTTGTTGTTGTTTTTGTTGTTGTTGTTGTTGTTGTTTTTCAAGACAAGGTTTCTCTGTAGCTTTGGAGCCGGTCCGGAACTTTTCAGTGACGGGTGCTTTTGTAGCATTGGTGCTTTTGTAGCATTGGTTAACGGCAGCAAAGGTATGACACTTCTGGCTCCAATGGCTCTCAGCCTTTCTCATCCTTTCTTTGTGAAGTGCTTGGTAGAAGCAGTTGAAAACCCTCCCTGCTTAGCAGGCAGAAACCCCTTTAAAAATCTACGGGTACAGAAGTTTTAGTAACTATGATTAGGGGGTACAAATATACAAATAAATTAATAATAGCCCAGAATAATTGTTGTATACGTGGTTACAATGTGTGGTGATTTAAGCAAAGTTTAGATTTGTGAAACAGTGAGTTAAAGAGAACTGGACTTCCGAGAGAGAGAAGAAATGGCAATTCCATATTAGTTATAGGCTATCCAGTGCCACCCTGTCTGACTGAGGGTGAATAGAATATATCTCTCCTTAAACCAGTATCACCGAAGACCAAGAGTCAGAAGCTAGTAAGTAAGCTTCTTGCTTGAGACCACACACATTAGGTTAGGACCCAGTTTCTCTGAAACGGAGCCGTGATGACTTTTCACTGTCGTTCCTCTGCCTCTCGTTTAAACTACCGAGGAGCCTGAACGCTAGGCCGTGCAGGCTTTGCATCTCTTCCAGTGTCCTGCCTTTTCTCTGCACTTGCTTGCAAAGTACACTTCTGTTCTTGCTCTGGCTAAAAGCCTTCCTTTAGACACTGCTGGAGGAGAGCCCGAGTACTGGAGATTCAAAGCGAGCCAACTGATGTACTTGAGGTACAGGGTTTGCCCCTGTAACACAGGAAGGATTGGCAGTTGTGGCGGCACGAGAGCGAGCAAAGCTATCAATACCACGGCGTTTCGAGGAAGCTCTGAGAAACCGTGAGTGACAAGAGAGCTCAGGAAGAGAATTTTCATGTGTTTTCCTTTCAAGCACATGAGGTTTGTATGGATTTAACTTGTTCAATCGAAAAGCTTATAAAGAAAATGAGGTTTCAAGATCTATATTCTCTAGTGACTAATAACTGAAAGTGGCAACTGGGGTCTAAGTGGATGTGAGCAAGTCAGGTGGGGATTTAGTTCACCCACCCCCACAAAGGGAAGGTCTATATCAGCTGTTTGTTCAAATAACAGTTCAGCCTCGGAGTGTAATACAAGGTATTCGAGTAAAATAAAAAGTAAACCCCACTCAATGAAGCAGCAAGATCAGGAAAGAATGGCTCAGGATGGGATGCATTAAAAGCTGGTACAAGAGGGTGCACCCTAGCCTGCCTACCAGAACAGAAGCTGATGTGATTCGGATGTGGCGCCTGTGTGCTCTTCCCTCCCCTTGCAAAGGCAAGGACTGGCAAGCGTAATTCACTCCAGCTCACTTGTTAACTTTGGCGCTAAATAAAGGGGGAGGTGAGGAGGGATTCGAGGAAGGGAGGAGGGGCTTTTTAAATGAGTTTAGGGATTATCTGTGAGTTTCATTTAATCATTCTCTATAAGACCCTCAAAATAATTGGAAAGTGGAAGTTAGCTTTATTTGCTCACAAGAATTTATGAAATTCAGCCTCACCTCCCACTTTGTACTTCCAAGTAGGATGGATAAATAGTGCAGATGGAAATGATATTGTTTAATTAGTGACTATTCAACAGGGCGAACCAAAAATCAAAATATAAATATGCATTGTATAAACATAGAAATTTAGAAATCCATGTTAATTGTATCTAGTTAAAATTTAACAGCTTCGTGGTATATTAGCTTTCTGGGTTGTACTCTGCGCCTTTCTGTATTACTCTATTGACAGGCAGCTGGTGCAGTAATAAACCTGCTATTCCCAGATCTGCCAAGGGCTCAGAGAGAGATGAGTACAAGACAGCTATCTACCCGCTCACCATTTAACGTGTACCGCTTCCTACTGAACATGCAGATGGCATGGCGGCCCCAGATTTCATTTGAGTTAATCTAATCCCTCCACTGCTCCCACTAGAAAGGAGGGCATTAGCAGCCATATGTCAACCAGATTTGTCAGATTATTCATTACAATTAATTGCTGTTCTCACTTAAGGCCTTTAAGGCTGTGAATTGCTCTGAATTCTATTGCAAACACAAAATTATGAGTAAAAGACTTTAGTCCTGTCATTCAAATTTCACGCTGACCTTTATCAGCTTTTGGCTTTTCCATGGGTGCCGGGCTGAAAGCTTTCTAATTGGTGCTCCATTTCTTCCTCACTACAGGTAAGCTGTCGGCCTAGGCAATAAGTATGACCAGAAAGACAAGAGGAAAAACTCTTAGGTCCCAGCAGACAGTATTTAACTGCCAACTAATAATACATTAGGAGGGTAATGAAACGAGCTAGGTGTCATAATGACCCAGTATACTAATTAAGCCTCTAAATACTGCAGCTTTTTAAGACATTTTCTGTCTTAGAAAGGCTTATTTTTGGAACCAAATTTCTTTTTACATTGTTTCATTATTCAAACTCTTTTGTAAGTTATTACGGATGATCATTAGAAATTAACCAAATTAATACCCACACCTTCCTCTCGAGGGCAAGTCTGACTTCAGGTTCCAGCAAGCTAGACTCCTTCATGCTTGTCGTTTTAATATATTCTTGGACCAAGGAGATTTTAAGCCTTCTCTTCTCTACCAAACTTGTTGTTCAATTTATTTAGTTTCTTGCTAGTTGACAGCATCACCCAAAGTTAGAACCGCATGGTTTTCCACTCTCCTCTGATTTTTCTAGGTGCAGTTCAGTCTGCCCAGTTATGAGGGAGTCCTCTGCTGAACTTAACCAAAGTAATGGTGAGATGGAATTAGTCCTGTTTGATTAGCTGATCATCAGAGGACCCTTGATTGCCAAGGAGTGTCTGTCACAGAGCTTATTAAGCCACAGTGGGGCTGCCTTGATTAAAACTTTGTTTGCAACTTCAGGCTAGTGATTTTTTTTTCTCAAGATATTCACAATCTTGACATGGTGGCTTTATAGGGATCTCCTAAGAAGAAGTTGGCCGTTGAAACTTCTTGTATGATTTGCATTCTTCCATGCAAACCCTTGGCCTGTGAAACAATTTAAGGTAACATCTTAAGGAGGGATGAGGTAGGAGTAAAGAAGTCAATGTTGAATTGTGTGTGCCTGAGAGTCAGAAGAAATTCTTACCACTCAGGAGCTAGAAAAGTAGTATTTATAGAAAAATGTTAACTTGTTCATCAATCTAAAAATAAAATGATACAGGCAAAGGAGATATCTCAGATGATAAAATCGCATAAACCTAAGAACTTAGTTGGAGCTCCAGAACACACACATAGAAATGCTAGGCACGGTGAAACACACTTGTCTTCCCAGCACCGGAGATGCAGAGGTAGGCAGGTGCCTGGGACTCACTGGCCAGCCAGCCTAGCCTACTTGGCACATTCCTGGTCAAGGAGAGATCTTGCCTCAAGAGACAAGAGGGATGGGGCCTGAGGTTGACCTCCAGCCTCCAGATAGACATTGATGCATCCGCATACCCATGAAGTTATGGATACACACATACATACAAAATTAAAAATAAAATTAGAAGAGAAAATTCATGTTTCTATCTTTGCCCATGTGGTCTGCTATAGTGAAATGCTGTAAATGGAGCGGCTTAATAACGACACAGTGTACGTGTCCTAGTTCAGGAGTACAGGAAGTCCAATATCAAAGCTCTGGCAGATGCTATCTGGCAAGGTGCTCACTCTCCATTGTCTTGTTACTTTATGTTCATACAGTGGGTAGGACCTGCTCTGTAAGAGGCTATTTCTAGTCCCAAAAATTTTGCCTTCTGCGCATAATCATCTGCCAATGGCCCCCCACCTCTTAACATCATCACCTCAGAGACTTCGAGTTCAGTATAAGAAAGGGGGCTGCGTATGCAATCAGCCTATTGTATTACTGTTTCACAACTATTTATAAATCAATCAGGAAAACTTCAGGAGTTCCCTTGTGTTTGTACCTATGCAGGTTGTACATTGCTCTTTTAACATAAAGTAAGATTTTTCACATGGTAACAGCAGTCATCCAAGAAAAATCCGACCATGACCATTGACCACTACAGCTATAATTGATGCGTTTTTCTCTCTAATTAAGCGAGAAGTGAGTATGCACTTTCGTTCTAATCTTTCTCTTACTTTTACAGCAAAGGACATCTTTCCTATAAATGTCATCTTTCCTCAATTCTGAAAGGCATGGAAAAGCTACAGGTGGGTTTGTGTAAGGTGGCTACCACGGCACGGTTAGGGTGACCTTCCTAATAAGGAAAGATAATGTAAATTCTCAATTGTTTAATATGTGAAATAATGATATGTGTGGCAGAAAATTCAGAGGCAGAGTGTATTGGTCTCTCTTCACATTTTTCATAAGAATTTGTAAAAATAATAATGGAGTCAGGGTTTTGTGTTTCCCACCAAGTCATCTACATAATAGTTTTCTGTCTGATTTGGGAGAGCAAATTATATTATAGCTGTTTTCTTTTATAACAATGCCTATTTCTGGCTTTTGATACATTATAAAAAATGGAATTTCAACATATTTAGTTCTGGTATACAGTTGTAGAATCAGTATAATACCTAGTGCTTAATGGGTATATAATAAGAATTTTTTGAATCATTAGAATAATTAATCACATTGGAAAACTTAAAAGTGTCATAAGCATTTTTGTCCAATTTTTTTTTAAAAAAGTATCAAGTAGAGGTTGTGGGAAATCACGGTGTCAACTATCCTATTAAATAGTTTGAAATTGAATTATCTTGATTTCCACATATTTCTTCTCATCCTTTCAAAAATGCATCTGAGTGAAAGCAAAACTGTATGGATCTAAGCAAAATTCATTCACTAAGCATATATTTCTCAAAACTGTACCAATTACATTTTAGTTAGCTAAAATAAAGATGTTGTAATATTTTGAATATATATGTGACCTCCAATTTGCTATAATAATACTTACCAAATATGGTGGGATTTTTAAGCATAGTAATTAGAGTTTCAGTTGCTTTAAATATATGTAAAGTTTATATATTTTCATTTGTCATTAAACTTTAGGAGATACTAAAGTTTTCTCCCAAACATAGTTCATCTTATTTAGGATCACTTTAGTTGGAAAAAATTGTATCAGTGAGAGTAGACAGATAATTTGTCATGACAAAAGAAGTTTTTTTTAAAGTGCCTAAAACCAAAATGTAGACCCTTAGCACTAAGTGTTCATTTCTCAAAAATGAGCATCAGGATTTTAAAATGCAAATTATTTATAAAATATACTATTGAAAAACATATTTTGATTTAAAATAGTCTCGAAATATATAGAAAATAACAAAAGTAGACTAAAATTTAGAATACACATTGTAAAATTTCTGCATATAACTACATATAAAAGTATTGGAACCACACACACACACACACACACACACACACACACACACACACGTATGCACACATTTTAGCAGAATTTTATTTGAAAGATTTTAGTTTTCCTCAGTTCCCATGTATTCTCTAGATATACTTCCCAGAGTGTAAATTACTCCCTTCGTGGGAAAAATGTGAAAAGCTATAGAAACTGGGCATAATGTCACATGCTTGTGATCCTGGAATTTCAGAGGTTACAGCAGAAGGATTTGGAGTTCAAGACCAGTATAGGATATATAGAGAGAACCTGATCTTTAAAACACCCTTAAAACCAAACATCTGGAGAAAATGTGATTTGACATGCTTGGATGACCCACTGAATGTGGCTTTGGTGTAGAAGACTAATGAGGGGAGGGAGACATTGGGTTTATCCAGAGAATGACATGGATCACTATGTGCACTACCGTGTCCCTGAAGCACAGACTGAGTTAAAGAGACTCACAATGTTGCCTTGGACAGTAAATTCAAAGGTGGACATCTCCTCCTCAGAGTCACGCTGAGGGATGAAGTAGATTTGCATATTGAAGATGCTGAGGGATGAAGTTGATTTGCATATTGAAGGGGCAGAGGTCAGAGCTCAGTCACCCACCACTCATGAGGAGGAAACTCACATGGCCAGAGAAGTTTGGGTCAGGTTCCCTTCCTTGCTCCCTGTGAAGCTAATTGGAGGTAGGAGAATCACTGAAATTTCTCCGAGAACTTCTACACATGCAGACATAATAACTCATGCCTATAATCCCAGCATTGATTCAAGAGGATTGGCACAAATTCGAAGCTAACCTGGGCCATGTAGTGGGCTCCAGGCCAACCTGGATTATAGTGATGCCTTATCTTGACTTTTTTTTTGAATTAATAAAAATTGAGGTGTCTTTCAGAGGTTCTCTTACCTAATAACTGGTAGGAAGGACATGGAAAAGCCATTTCAGAATTACAGTGAACAGAATTTACCTGTCTGGGTGTATAGAACTCTGAGGGTGGAAGGTTGAGAACACTGTTTGCTTTAAGGGCTTGGGGACCAGGAGGCCATCCATGAGCAGAGGCTGTTTGCAGACCATAGTTAAAGCTCATATTACACTTTGACAGAAAACGAAGGTCCTCAATCAGCTGCTCAAGTGAGCAGAGAGGAAAGGTGAGCCCAAGGGCAGAGTTAAGGAGAGTTCCTTATATAAAAGGCCAGAGAAAAGAAAGAAAGCAGAGAAAATGTTTTAGCACAGCTAAGAATGTATTTTATGTGAAAAAAAATAAAACATAGAAACTGTTTTCAAAGGAAGACAGACATCAGCAAGGCACTGATGTTCTGAAGGACTCAGGAAGAGGTCTGCCTTTCGGCTTCCTTCCATCCTTGACAATTGCCTCCAAACGAATCTTAGCAGCTGTTACCCTTGCCTTCAAATTATCCCCAACACTGTGGAAGACATCAGAGGACAAAATGTGTAGGGGAAAAGTCCGTTCTGAGATTTACTTCACTGAGAAACATTGTATCTCAAACCTAGATAGACTTTCAAGGTCTTTAGCATGACCTTCTCATTAATAGACAAAAAATGAGGCTATCACCAGCTTATCTGTCAATTAATTTTACATTTGAAGAGAATTAGTACAGAGAATTTTGAATGCTCCCCGCAGAGCGAATTGGTCGTGTGTAAGGTGATGGAATAGCAAAGTACCTGATCTGCTCATTATACACTGTATACTTGCACTGCTCAAAATCCTATAAATATGTACAATTACTGCCCACTGAAAAATTTTAAAATTTGAATAAATAAATTAGCTACCCTGATCATTCATATGGTAATTACAAGATTTGTTTCTAGATTGCATCCCATTTGGATAAAAATGTGAAAGAATATCTTTCCGTCCCTCAAACTCTGTATCATGTCTTGAGTCAGGCCTTGCAACACTGACAAGAGATCTGGTCATTTTCTCCTTCCCATGTAGATTAGATCCATGTATGTCTCTCTTAGTACCATCTTGGAAGTCTAGGTTCTCTGGGATTGTGAATTGTAGGTGTTTTTTCTTTGCTATATGTATAAAAACCACTTATGAGTGAGTACATATTATATTTGTCTTTCTGGATCTGGGTTATTTCACTCAATACAGTAATTTCTAGATCCATCCATTTGCCCACAAATTTCAAGATGTCATTATTTTTTCCCTCTGTGTAGTACACCATTGTGTAAATATACAACATTTTCTCTATCCATTATTCAATCAAGGAGTATCTAGCTTGTTTCCAGGTTCTGGCTATGACAAACAATGCTGCTATGAACATAGTTGAGCACATGTCCTTGTGGTATGATTGGGTATTCTTTGGATATATGCCCCAAAGAAATATGGTTGGGTCTTGAGGTAGGTTGTTTCTTAAATTTCTGAGAAATTGTCATACTGGTTTTCAAAGTGGCTATACCAGTTTGCACTGCCACCAGCAATGGAGGAGTGTTCCCTTTACCCCATATCCTCTCCAGCATAAGTTGTCATCAGTGTTTTTGATCTTGATCATTCTTACAGGTATAAGATGGAATCTCAGAGTTGTTTTGATTAGCATTTCTCTGGTGACTAAGGATGTTGAGCATTTCCTTAAGTGTCTTTCAGCCATTTTAAATTACTCTGTTGAGAGGTCTCTGTTTAAGCCTGTACCCCATTTTTATTGGATTATTTGTTCTTTTGATGACCAATTTCTTGAGTTCTTTGTATATTTTGGAAATCAAACCTCTGTCTGATGTGGGGTTGGTGAAGATCTTTTCCTATTCTGTAGGCTGGCATTTTGTCTTGTAGACTGTGTCCTTTGCTTTACAGAAGCTTTTCAGTTTCAGAGGTCCCATTTATTGTTTCTCTCAGTGTCTATGCTACTAGGATTCTATTTAGGAAGTGGTCTTCTGTGCCAATGCGTTCAAGTGTACTTCCCACTTTCTCTTCTGTGAGATTCAGTGTGATTGGCTTTATGTTGAGGTCTTTGATCCATTTGGATCTGAGTTTTGTGCATGGTGATAGATACAGGTCTATTTTCATTCTTCTACATGTTGACATCCAGTTATGCCAGCAGCATTTGTTAAATAACCTTTCTTTTTCCATTTTATATTTTTTGCTTCTTTGTCAAAAATTAGGTGTCCGTAGGTGTGTGGATTGATATCTGGGTCATTGATTAGGTTCCATTGGTCCTCCTGTCTGTTTTTATGCTAACACCAGGCTGTTTTCAGTACTGTAGCTCTGTAATAGAGTTTGAAGTCAGGGATTGTGGATGCCTCCAGAAGTTCCTTTATTGTATAGGATTGTTTTGGTTATCCCGGGTTTTTTGCTTTTTCATATGAAATTGAGTATTTTTTTTTGAGGTCTGTGAAGAATTTTGCTGGGATTTTGATGGGCATTGCATTGAATCTGTAGATTGCTTTTGGTAAGATTGCCATTTTTACTATGTTAATTCTGCCTACCCAAGAATATGAGAGATTTTTCCATTTTCTGGTGTCTTCTTCAACTTCTTTCTCCAAGTATTTAAAGCTCTTGTCATGTAGGTCTTCCACTTGTTTGGTTAGAGTTACTCCAAGATATTTTATGTTATTTGTGGCTATTGTTAAGAGTGATGTTCTCTGATTTATCATCAGAGTTTATCATCTGTGTAAAGGAGGGCTACTGATTCTTTTTTAGTTAATCTTGTACCCTGCTTGCTACATTACTGAAGGTGTTTATGAGTTATAGAAGCTCCATGGTAGAATTTTTTGGGGTCACTTATGTAAACTATCCTATCATCAGCAAATAGTGAGAGTTTGACTTTTTCTTTTCCAGTTTGTATCCCCTTGATCTCTTTTTGTTGTCTTATAGCTCTAGCTAGAACCTCAAATATTATATTCAATAGATATGGAGAGAGTAGACAAACTTGTCTTGTTCCTGATTTCAGTGGGATTGCTGTAAGTTTCTCTCTATTTAGTTTTATGTTGGCTATTGACTTGCTGTATATTACTTTTATTATGTTTAAGTATGTTCCTTTTCTTCCTGCTCTCTGTAAGACCTTTATCATGAAGGGATATTGTATTTTGTAGAAAGCTTTTTCAGCATCTAATGAGACGATCATGTGGAGGTCTTTTTTTCCCAGTGTGTTTATATGGTTGATTACATTGACAGATTTTTGTATGTTGAACCATCCCTTCATCTCTTGGATGAAGCCTGCTTGGTCTTGGTGGATGATTTTTCTGATGTGTTCTTGGATTAGCTTTGCCAGTATTTTACTGAGTATTTTTGAATCAATGTTCATGAGTGAAACTGGTCTGTAATTGTCTTTCTTAGTAATGTCTTGGTGTGGTTTGAGTATCAGGGTAATTGTAGCCTAATAAAAAGAGTTTGGCAATGTTGCTTCTGATTCTATTCTGTGGAACAATTTGAGGAATATTGGTACTATCTCTTCTTTGAAAATCTTGTAGAATTCTGAGCTGAAACCATCTGGTCCTGGGTTTTTGTTGTTGTTGTTGTTGTTGTTGTTAGGAGATTTTGATGCTGTCTCTATTTCTTTAGTAGTTATAGGTCTATTTAATTTGATTATCTGATCTTGATTTAATTTTGGTAAATGATATTTATCCAGAAAATTGTCCATTTCCTTTACATTTTCCAATTTTGTAGAGTACAGGTTTTTGAAATATGACTTGATGATTCTCTGGATTTTATCCATGTCTGTTGCTATGTTCCCCTTTGTGTTTCTGATTTTGTTAATTCCGATATTCTTTCTCTGTCTTTTGGCTAGTTTGGATAAAGATTTGTCTATTTTCTTGATTTTCTCGAAGAACCAACTCTTTGTCTCATTGATTCTTTGTTTTATTTTCTTTGTTCCTATTTTGTTGATTTCAGCTCTCAATTTGATTATTTCCTGCCATCTAATCCTCCTGGGTGAGTTTGCTTCTTTTTGTTCTAGAGTTTTCAGGTCTTCTGTTAACTCATTAGTATGACATTTTTCCATATTCTTTAATGTAGGCATTTAGTGCTATGAATTTTCCTCTTAACACTGCTTTCAATATGTCCCATAAATTTAGGTGTGTTGTGTGATCATTTCCGTTGAATTTTAGGAAGTCTTCAATTTCCTTCTTTATTTCTTCCTTGACCCATTGGTGATTCAGATGAACACTGTTTAATATCCATGTGTTTGTGGGCTTTCTGAAATTAGTGTTGCTGTTTAATTCTAATTTTAAGCCATGGTGATCCGATAAGATACATGGTGTTATTCCATTTTTATTTGTTGAGGTTTGCTTTATTACTTAGTATGTGATCAATTTTTGATAAGGTTTCATGAGTGCTGAGAAGAGGGTATATTCTTTGATGTTTGGATGGAATGTTCTGTAGATGTCTGTTAAGTTCATTTGAGTCATAACATCTTTTAGTTTCCTTATTTCTCTATTAAGTTTCTGTCTGACAGACCTGTCCAGTAATGAGAGTAGGTGTAGAAGTCTTCCACTATTAGTGTGTAGGGTTAATTGTGATTTAAGTTTTGGTAGTATTTCTTTTACATATGACGGAGCCTTTGTATTTGGGGCATAGATGTTCATTATTGAGACTTCTCCTTCTTCTATCCCTATTATTCTCAGGTTTGATCTTCTCATGGTGTCCCATATTTTGTGGATATTTTGTGTTAAGCTTTTGTTAGATTTAGCATTTTCTTTGACTGATGAGTCTATTTCCTCTATTGTATCTTCAATGTTTGAGATTCTCTCTTCCATCTCTTGTATTCTGCTGTTTATGCTTACATTAGTGGTTTCTAATTATTTTCTCATATTTTCCCTTTCCAGAATTCTCTCAGCTTGTGTTTTCTTTATTGTCTATTTCCGCTTTCATGTCTTGAATTGTTTCTTTCACCTATTTGATTACTTTTCCTTGGTTTTCTTTAAGGGATTTGTTGATTTCTTCTAATTTTTTGTTTGTCTTTTTCTTCATTTCTTTGAGAGAATTTTTTATTTTTCTTTTTTTATTGATATTTATTGAGCTCTACATTTTTCTCTGCTTCCCTCCCTGCCTCTTCCCTCCTACCTTCAATCCTCCCCCAAGGCCCCCATGCTCCCAATTTATTCAGTAGATCTTGTCTTTTTATACTTTCTACTTCCCATATAGATTATATCTATGTAAGTCTCTCTTAGTGTCTGCATTGTTGTCTAAGTTCTCTGGGATTGTGGTTTGTAGGCTGGCTTTCTTTGCTTTATGTTTAAAAACCACCTATGAGTGAGTACATGTGATAAATTTATGCTGGAGAGGTTGTGGGGAAAAGGGAGCACTTCTGCATTGCTGGTGGGAATGCAAGCTGGTACAACCCCTTTGGATGTCAGTGTGGTGATTTCTCAGAAAATTAGGAAATAATCTTCCTCAAGTCCCAGTAATACCACTTTTGGGTATATATCCAAAGGATGCTCAATCATGCCACAAGGACATGTGCTCCACTATGTTCATAGCAGCATTGTTTGTCACAGCCAGAACCTGGAAACAACCTAAATGCCCCTTGATCAAAGAATGGATAAGAAAAATGTGGTACATTTACACAATGGAGTACTACACAGAAAAAAAAAATAGCGACAGCTTGAATTTTGCAGGAAAATGAATGGAGCTAGAAAACATTATTTTGATCGAGTGAGGTAACCCAGACACAGAAAGACAATTTTTATTTTTCTTTAAGGGCCTCAAACATTCTCCTAAAGTTATTTTTATGTCATTTCTTCTGCTTCATCTATGTTGGGGTATTCAAATTTACAAATTTCTGTTGTAAATTCACTAGTTTTTGTTGCTGTAATGATGCTCTTTGTGGTGTTGAGTGTGTTCTTACCTTGTCTACCCATCTTTTCCTATGATTAGTATAGTTGGGGCCATGTCTCTGGTGATCACTCTTCTGTGTGCCTGTGGATCCAAGGCTCAGATGGTTGATCCTTGTGGTGGAGTTGGGGTCATGGTTCCAGTCACCCCGGAGGTTAAAGTCACTCCCTGAGGTCACTTAGCCCTCCCAGAGTTTGCTATATAGTCCTGGAAGTCATTTGGGCATGCTCCCACAGAGGTTGCTTGCTTGGGTCTGCTCCCCTTTAGCTGGCTTAGACCTGCTCTCACAGGGGTTGTTGGCTCCAGCCTGCTCCCGTGGAAGTTGCTGGCTTGGGTCTGCTTGGGAGGAGATCGCCAGCTCTGACCTGCTCCAGCAGAGGTCACTAACTCAGGCCTGGTCCTGCCAAGATCGCTCACTCAAGCCTCCTCTGGCTAAGGTCATTGGCTTGGGCCTGCTCCAGGAAAGGTCACTGGCTTGGACCTGCTCCTGCAGGTGTCCCTGTCTCTGGCCTGCTTCTACAGAGGTCACTGTCCTGGGTCTGGTCCCGCAGAGGTTCCTGGCTTGTGCTCCAGTGGAAGTTGCTGACTCAGGCCTGCTCCAGTGGTTGTTACTGGCTCTGGCTTGCTTTGGCAGAGGTTGCTGGCTCAAGCCTGCACTGGCAGAGGTCACTGGCTCCGGCCTGCTCCCCTAATGTCCCTGGCTCTGGCCTCCTTCCTTGGAGGTCACTTGCTCAGACCTAGTCCTGCAATGGTCACTGGCTCGGGCCTGCTCCCTAGGAGGTTGCTCCTTTGAACCTATTCCTGCAGAGGTCACTGGCTCAGGCCTGCTCCCGTGGGTGTCCCTGTTTTGGGCCTGCTCCCACAGAGGTTGCTGGCCTGAAGCTGGTCCATGAAGATTGCTTGCTGAGGCCTGGACCCATGGAGGGCCTCACCCTTCAGATTCTGTATAATCCCTCAAACAAAGGTCAAGCCTTGCTGCCACTATATCCTCAAAACTTTCAAAATTATTACTATTGAGAGTAATGTTTGAAATTTAATAGCAACTCCAGTTTAAGAGAAATCAAGCAATAGAGAATGGTTCATTGCAAGAATCCCTCTATGTTTCCCTCTCAGACTCCAAAGGGAACCAAAGTGATATTTATTTACTTTCAAATAGGTTCCTACTACATGTTTGTTTCAGAGGTCTTTTGTCAAATGTAGTATTATAAAGAGTAACTTCTCTTTATAATAACCAGAAAGAAATAAAATAAATAAAAATACCAAGAGAGATTCTGGTCACTCACTCCCCTTCCAACCTAAAGGACTTCACTTCTGAGGAACAAGATTGTCTCTGTCCTCTCAACAAACTTGAAGAGCAACATAAGAACAGCAAACAGTACTACAGTGGAAACAAAGCCTTTCAAGACTTATTCTGTGTGTAAGTACTTCATCGCAGAAGAATCTACAAAGTAAGACAACGTGGCGATACTTTGTTTGTGCTTTAACAAATAAAGCTTACCTGAAGGTAAGAGGGAGGAGCTAGCCACTAGTTAACCATAGAGGTCTGGAGATTTGTACAGGCAGGAAATGACATGGCTGGGCACAGAGAGGAATATAAAGCCAAAGGAGACAGGACTTCATGCTCCAAGACAACACAGTATTCATCGACATGAACTGCCACTTTGATGACAAGGTAGAGTTATTTCTGCTAAGAAACCATAGAAGGCCCAGGCCAGGGAAGTTGTGAGGCTTACTCTGGCCTGCTCATCCTTCGGGTCCATTAGAAGAGACCGCAATAGCTATTTCAGAGACGCTTGCATCTAGGTCTCAGAAGTTAGCTTATTGTTCTCCGGTGTTAAAATTTGTGGAAACATAGAGTTTAGATGGTAAGTTCCTTTTTCTTAAAGTACAAAACTGTTGCGCACGCATGCGCGCACACACACACACACGCACACACACACACTTTAAAACGGGTTAATTCTAGAGGATACAGAAAACAGAGAAAACACCCTTCATGTTTCCATATCTCAACAAATCTTCATCTAACTAACCCTTGAATTTTGCTCCCTTGAGTTTTAAATGTTTGGAATCACTTCCTAAAAGACTGAAACTTCAAAGCAACCGCTTGGTTCCATCTTTCTATATATTAAACCAGTTAACTATCTTGTAGGAAATACTCAGCTTTAGTCATATGACCTTCTTTTTCAACATGATTACAAAATGCAGTTTCCTGTCATGGCATTTGCTTAGTTCTTTGACTGTTGTTTGGTAATCATAAACTTCGATTATTTCTTTATCCATTTAGTAAACATAGTCCTAATGCCTTGCTTCTAGACACTGCAAAACTAAGATTACAGAGACAAGGAGTACCTTTTAAAAGAAATAGGTGCAAAAGCCAAGGACCATGTTGACGGCCTCAGAACTGGTATCCTTCAGTGTAACTAAGCATTTAGAACGCATGTCTTTTTTTGTTGTTGTTTTGTTTTGTTTATTTTTCCATAGTGTTACCATCCCAGCAAGGGCTTCAATGTCTGACTTTGGGGCATTGTTATGTCAAAGAAAAACAAGACAAAGATTCAGCTTTTACTGCTTAGTCATTTATTTTCCTTTTTATGTGTGTCATTAAACTAATACCTCAGTGATAAGTTCTCTTTCTCCTACAGGGTCGGTTTCAGTCATTAACACACATGCTTCTTATCGTGGTTTATTTAGAAACTGCTCATCCAGGTCTGGGCACTTTAAAGCCCTAACTAGAAAATCAAATTACTGTAGCCAAGTGAGAGGGGTTGATTTCCTTGCCAATTAGTTTTCATCGCTTTAGCCAAGAAATGGTGGTTTTAGTACAATGTCTCCTAAACAAGAATTGGGACCAACCTATTTAGGAATATTTCTCATAGTGTCCTGTTGGGGCCCCAGGTCTGGAGTTCCAGTCCCCATTGCTTTCCTTTCTTCCTCATCAAAAAATTACACCTTGGAGCTTACACCTGATAATCACAGCCTCTAATTCCCTAGCACCTAATCCTTATCTTTCCTTTATTTAAAGCATTATTGAGTTTGAATGAAATTTCTAGCACACAGAAGAATGAGTTATCTTTGCCTAGCTTCTAAGCTACCACGAAGAGGAAAGAAATGAACAGAAAGGCCTCATCTGTCTCTTTTGAAAATGCCTGGTCTGGGGAGAACACTTGCTCTCTGTTTGTTTGACTCCATGGCCCCACTCCTAGTTTCATCAAACTAGACTTCGTAGACTTTGTGATCCACCCGAGTGCAGCCTGTCATGGTTTCCAGTGACGGATATTATTAAATATACAAAATCATTTTACCAGATGATAAAAGAAGCTGCGGTGTCTAAAAATTTCATATATCCAACGTGTTGTATAAACAGCCTAAATCCCTATACATTTTATAACTTCAGCAGTCTAAAGGTTAAAGCCTGTCAGTTGAATTTCACGAATTCCGGGAAGAAATGAGGAAGTAGCCCCAACTCTTCATTGTGTACCAGTGATCAAACATCTCCTCATTACACTTCAATATTGTTGCCTGTAAAGGTCACCATTGCTGAACATAATCACACAAAATCAAAACTGCAAACTTTATATATCATGGAGGTAGTAAATAGCTTGGAGGTTTATTTCCTGGTGCCTGAACAACATTCTGAACCCATTTATAAATTTCCAGGAACCGTGTCATGAACCAAACATATTTGCAGTGTGTAACAATAGCTTCAATTAAATCAATTTCTTGTAAAGCTTTTTCAGTTTTTTTTAAAAAGATGGAAAATATAACTTCCCTATGGACAAAACAAAATTCATGCTGTCTTTTTAAAAATGGATTTCCCTTCTCTTATCTTCCTCTAAAAATGGATGTGATAACTATTTTTAAATTAACCTTCAGGATAGAATATCCAAAAGCCTAAGTCAGGGAGTCATGAAGTCATTTAGTAAAGGCTTGGTATGCCCAATAAATCCCACATGTTCCTGCCTTCTGCCTCCATTGATTTCTCTGTACATTGTTTGGACAGCCTGCCACCTTCTAAGATCTATAGGCCCAAAGTTGAAGGCTGGCCTCGTCCACACCAACATCCGCTGTTGCCTGCTGCTGTTTCAGCCAAGACACCCGCACTTACTTTCTTAAACCTGTAATTTTTAAACCCTTTGTTCATTCCCTGCTCAAAGTCAAAATTATCTCTTGCATGTGTATTATGTCTCATTTCCACCAAAAGGCTTCAAATTCTCCACCACCAGCTTTTTCAGACAAAATTCTAGCTGTTAACATGATTGACAAAGCCCAGAAGAAAATGGCCTTTTATCCTGAACTTATTTGTGTTGATCATGACAATGGCCATTGATGCCTACAGATCTGTGCTCGCACCCATTACCCAGTACAGGTGAATCCTGTTCCCAGGCACGACACAACAGGTTCTTTTATCTTCTTTTCTTTTCCAGAATGTTCTTCCTTAGGAAGCATGTATCCACTGAAACAAGTTATTTCTTGCTCAGGCAGTGTCCCTCCACCCCCTTGCATTATTATATCATAGAACATGGATGAATACTGAGGGCATATGCTAAGTGAAATAAGTCCATCACAGAGGAACAGACACTACTCAAACATACAGTATTCAAATCAAATAAATAGAAAGTAGAAAGTTGATTGCCAAGAACTAGGGGGGACAGTAGCAGGATCGTGTCGAATAGACCTAGAGTTTCCATTTTGCAAGATGACAATGTTCCAGAGACCTACTATACAGCAATGTGAATTTACTTTAACATAATGAACTGTTCGACGAAAAGCATTCAATGACAAGTTTTATGTTGCATATCTTTGATCACAATAAAACAATGGCGACAAGCCAGAACAGAGCTTTCTGGTCTTGTCCCCTACACTTTATAGGATAAGTAAAAATACTTCATGATGTTATTGATCCTGATTATTTTTCTACACTGTTCCTGTTGACAAAACCTTGGTAAAACCAGAACACAGTGGTCACTCACAAGTTTCTAAAGGAAAACTATAAAATAAAAATTCCAAGAATGTGCTGCACAAACATGAGGACCTGAGCTTGGATTTTCTCTCCCATGTAAAAGGTGGTGCGTAGCCTGTGGTGCTAGCCCTGGGGGGGCAGAGCCCAGAGGGTCCTCAGAGCTTGCTGACCAGCCAATCTAGTCAGACAACAGGCTCTTGATCAGTGACTGTCAACCTAACTAAGGCTGTAATCCTTTAACACAGTTCCTCATGTTGAGGTGACCCCCAACCATAAAACTATTTTCATTGCTACTTCATAACTGTAAGTTTGCTACTGTTAATGAATTGTAATGTAAATATCTGTGCTTCCTGACAGTCTTAGGTAACCCCTGTGAAAGGGTTGTTTGACCCACTTCACAACCCAGTGGTTGAGAACCTCTGCTCTAAGTTCAGTGAGAGGCCCTGTCTCAAACAACTTAAGTGGAGAGTGCTTGCGGAAGAGACCAGAGGCTGACCTCTGGCCTTCCCATGCATTGGCACACACACAGGAATACACATGTTATTCATATCTACAAGGCTACCCACCCCTGGTCATATCCCCCGGCTTAAATGTGGAATTGGTGTGTGTTCTCATGTGTGCATGTTGGACTGTCAATGAAAGAAATGGGAAGTATTATCTAGGGATTTTCAACAAACACCCTGCAATCTGTCATCAAAGGGTTCCACCTTATGTGTCACACAGCATCTTCTTACTGATCTCATTTATTCCTTAATATCATGAAAATGGACATTAGAGAATAAAATTGTATCTATTCCTTTACTTAATAATTTCATACATGTATGCAATGAACTATCTCCCTTTTTTTGCCCCTCCAAGTCCCCACAGATCCCTTCTACATATGCCCATTCCAACATGATGATTTTTCTGCATTGTTTATTATCGGTTTTTGTTTGTTTGTCCGTTTACCCACTAAGTCCCTCCAGTGCTATCCATATGTACATGGTGTAGGGTCATGTACTGGATCATGGGCAAACATCAAGCGTCACAGCTCTAAAGAAAAATGATTCTCCTTTCCCCAACAGCTATCAGATTCAAACACTCCTCAGTGAGAGGCAGGTACTCTTCCCCATCCACGCTGGGATTTTGACTTGCGTGATCTCATTTGGATCCACGGCAAATATCCACAGCCGCTATGAGTTCATGAGTATGATAGCCGTATTGTGTCCAGAAGATAGCACTTCAGCACCTCCTCCCATCTCCTCTTCCACAGCGCTCCCTGAGACTTGGGAGGATGGTTACTACTTCCGTTATAACATTAGATGATCACTTGAGAGAAATCTAATGCCCTATATACATGTATGAAATTGCCACGCAACTAAATTATAGTCCTTTCATTATAACATTAGATGATCACTTGAGAGAAATCAAATGCACTGTACACATGTATAATATTGCCATGGAACAAATTTAATCAATTTTAAAAAGGGAAAAAAAAAGAGAATTCTAAAAATACATTTCTGAGCACAGTCTGTCTCTCAGTTCCTGGTTCTTAGAGCATATGTGTGTTCACATGCAAGAACTTAGCTTATTATTCTTCACAGATATAGACCTGTACCAGTAACTACATTACTCCATTACGAGGAACTTGGGCTCTCACCCTCTGTTGACCGCACGTTATCAACAGTGATCCAAGCATGAATCCTCTTTGAGAGAAGAATTTCCCTGGATCTCTCAGACTGACACATTTCTCACATCTGGCTTTTGCTGTCTGTGGTACATCCTGGGCCTGTGCATGTGGCGGCTTCCTGATCAGACTGGCTGTAATTGTGGGAATGAGAGACTTTCACATGAGGGAAGATGTGTATTACCCGTAACTTTTGACTTCTTTTCATGCACCAGATATGTTCAACATAACGACTTAAAACTGGACCATTATGCTTCCCGCAGCTGCTGAGCAGTATGTCAAGGCGTTCCGTAGTTTTATGTGTCTTCTCTTATTTATGTTTGTTTGGGGAATTTGCAAAATGCTTTTTGATCTGCAATAAGATGGGTTTCTCTTATATTGCAAAATAATAAGACTACATGCTGCCTGAACTTCCTTAGCTTTGGTTCATTCTGTCCATTTTATTATCCCCAGTGGTAGCCAATAAATACGTCAACACGCTCTCATGTGAAACTTGCCGGGCTTCTGAGGCATGACTCCCCATCACTGGATAGAAATCTGAAAACAAATTTCTCCCTGAAAAGAAATGAATGATAGGTTTGAGTATTTAAACCAGAAAGAAAATGGTAGTGACAATTTTCTTAAATATGGCCGTATTTAAACACAGAACATTTTTTTCTACTTCAGAATTATTAAGAAAATGCAATCCAACTGGAAATGTGAAAAGTGAGTACTGTCAGCTGAAAGAAAACATGGCTCCTGTGTAATCTCCTGGAGGTTAGAGCCCTGCACACCAGACTTCCACGGGTTTAAGTTACCAAAAAACATGGCAACGTGGCATTAGTGATCACTCTAATGTTGCACTATCCAAAATAGGTCAGTGACACACTCGGTAAAGTCACACTGTGTACATTTCAAGCCAGTCTATGACTAGCAGCTACCATATTGAACAGCAAAAAGGAAGCTGCCATATTGGGCAGCAAAAAGGAATTTTTTCCTTTTTTCCTCAATGCAGAAAGCTCAGCTGTGTACTATTAGATCACCATGGAATAAAGTTAGAATTTAACAACAATTCCACCCCCAGAAAGCCTACAAACTCATGGAAACTGAACAGTCAACTACTGAACCAAGGAAGAAATAACGAAAGAAATTAAAGTCTTCCTTAAATTCAACGAAAATAAAGACACAACATACCCCAACTTATGGGACACTATGAAAGCAGTGCTAAGAGGAAAGTTCATAGCACTTAGTGCCCACATAAAGAAAACGGAGAAAGCTCACATTAGAGACTTAACAGCACATCTAAAAGCTCTAGAAAAAAAAGAAGCAGACTCACCCAGGAGAAGTAGAAGACTGGAAATAATTCACCTTTTTAAAACAAAGTGCAGAATGGCTTTCTTTCATAGATAAAGCAAGTGGACTTTTATTAGTCCTAAATAAAAATGTGGGGTGTAGGAAATTGTACTTAATTGTAATGCAGGGACAATATAAAAGTCAAACGAGAAATAAGATTTTCTCAAACCATTTCGGAAAAGCTGCAAATCTGTCACCGAAAGAGACATGCTTCTTCCTGCACACCTTCACAGCCAACCACGACTCCCAACCGACTTCTCTCCCTGATTCCACTCTAAGACTTGGAACAACACTGCCAACTTGTCAGGGGGATTCTATATGGACCCTGAAGTGACAAGTGTGTCTGTTTCAAACCTGTGTCAGTACGCAGTATTTGGGACACGTTATTAGTCCTCTTAAAATGTTTCTTTTCTTTCTTTTATTTGTTTTTATTTTCGAATTAATATACACATATTTCACCGTGGTAGATTTTAAAAAGGGGGGTATGTGTTTTGTTTTGTTTTTCTCTTCTAGAACTGCCTCCCCAAAGAGGAACAGATTCTGGCAAAAAGACTGAGACTATCAGAGGACTATTTTTTTTTTATTGTTTCTATTGAGCTGTATGTCTTTCTCCACTCCTCCCCCTTCTTCCCCTCTCCCCTTCTACACTTTCCCATGACCCCCACGCTCCCAGTTTACTCAGGAGATCTTGTCTTTTTCTCCTTCCTTTGTAGATTCATGTACATGAATCTTAGGGTCTCTCTTAGGGTCCTCTTTGTTGTCTAGGTTCTTTGAGGTTGTGGACTGTAGGCTGGTTTTTCTTTGCTTTATGTCTAAAAGTCACTTATGAGTGAGTACATATTATATTTGTCTTTCTGGGTCTGGGTTACCTCACTCATTATAATGTTTTCTAGATCCATCCATTAGTTTTACTTCTCTTTCCCTCCCTTCTCCTGCTCTGTCTCCCTTGAGCATTCCAGCTTTCACGTCAATGATGTCCCTTTGTTGTACCCACTCCACCCGCTTCCTCAATATCTTTTGCTCCTCTCTTGGCCTCCTACCTAGTCTTATAGCCTATACCCACTTTTACACCCCTTTATCTACTTACACACAAGTGCTAAAGTTATGATCTAGGATTTATATAAAAAAATCTTCCTCTGCCATCTGAGGGATGAATATTGAAATACACAGAGATCTATAATATTCTCCCAAGATATGAAATTTTCTTTCAGAGTTGTTTAAAAACATAAAACATTAAGCACAATTTCTATTATCATATCATGCATTTTAATTGTTTAATAACCACTCCTTAAGAAAACTCAATTTCCATTTTGGCAAATAGCACACTAATATTTTGAAACTGCTGCTTCTGGTCTGCTTCCATGTCAACAGTTTCCCCCTTTTTATTTTCTGGAAGTTAGTAGTAAATCAATAACAAATAAAAATTTGGCCACCACCTGCCAGAATTTTCCTTGCACAACACAAAGATTCAGAAGAGATGGGAAAATTCAAGGCTAATAAGATTATCACCATACTTATTTATTTTTTTGTATATATGTATCTAAATCTGTGCCTTTCTTCACTGAGCAGAAGATTGTAATCATTGCCAAAGTCTCAGGTTTTTGCTTCTCTGCACAAAAGCGAAGTCAGTGGTGTGTGCAGTTGAATGCGTTCCAGACAGCAATGGCATAGCATTAGCATAACAGCGACAGCAAGGAAAAACACAGGCAAACAAAACCTCGCATACAAATGAAGGAAGCAAAGAGTTCTCCATGGAAGGGAAAACTGTTTAAAACAGGTATGTTTCCGTTATCATATGAGAACCTGAGTTTTCAAAACCTCAAAGTTTTAGAAAATTGATAACTGAGATATATAGCTCCACCCATCCCTAAGTCACACTGGGTAACTTCCTAGGACTCTAATCTTCAGCATTCAACTGATCAATGCTAAAATTCCTTTTTTATAAGCTGTAATAAAAAGGAATCCAGTGAAACACAGAATCAGTATTAAAAGCAAGTCTATAAAACATAAACCTCTCTGTGTGTGTGTGTGTGTGTGTGTATGTGTGTATGTATCTATTCCTGTCTCCATGTACTGATAGAAATAAAGAGAACTACCCACCCACCCACCCCCCAAAAAAAGTGGTTTCTCGGAGGACAAGGCAGATCTAGTTTTGCCAGACTTGCTTTTCCTGTGGCAGCTGAGTGTCCATCATTTTAAGATGTAACAATCGTCTATCTTGTGACTCTCCAATGTCCAGCAGTCTAATTGTCATCTGTATCCTGTAAGCAACGAGTTTGAAGAGCAAGGGGGAGTCTTCGTAGGGGTTTGTAGACACTTTTAGAAAGTGGGCATCACTCACATTCCATTGGCTAAGATGAACTCACATGTCCACACCTAGCTACGAGACAGGCTGGAAAGTGTAGACAAGCAGTGTCTCCCAGAGGAGGAGGTGACAGATGTATGGTGAATAACTAACAATATATACTATATCTGAGCTTTCAGTACCTTATTCCTATGGCAATTGCCTTCAGCATAGGAAGCTATATTTTTCCAATGGAAGATACACTGTTAGGAAATCAAATATGAGTCATGCTACTTACAGCTCCTTTAGAGCCGTCACAAGTCTTGACAGTCTTTGTGATGTGAAGTTCCACGGCACTGTCCTTAGACTTGTAAATATTGCAAGTTTGACTGTATATATGTGGGTATGATTTAACAGATTACACAAAGATCTATTGCATTCATAAACACTGACGATTCTTGAATATCACTTATACAGGATTTCTTTCCTGAATAATATTAAAGAAGGGACTTGAATTTGTTTTTTAAATTTGTTTATGAGTTATTTGTCTGTACTTCCAGCAAATAAGCAAAGACTAGGAAAATATCCCTCATGTCATACAAAAACCATAAAAGAAAGCTTTTCTTCTAATGCCATCTGGAGTTTATGATGGAACTTTAACCTGAAATTAGAAATTAGTAATATTTTCTCAGTGTGAGCATGACCCACTTTAATCAACCATAAAAGAAATGTTTATGAAGTCAGAATGCTTTTATTCTAGTGCATTCTCCTTCAGCTAATTAGACTTTATTTCTGAATCCATGACGTGAGCTCTGAACATTCTAAACTATTCATAAAATATATTTAAAGAACAGATTGAGGTTTCATTATTTATAACTCAGTCAAGATACCCAACTGACTAAATTGTAAACCTGCTGATACAGGAGCTTTTCTTACCACTCTTCAAGTTGCTGCTACTAGTTTCTAATTTATGTGCAAATTGAATGTGCCTAATGCTTATAGTAAGCTTTTTTCTTTGCCCCCTTTAGTGATTTCTATACAGTATGGCTTAAAGCACCTTTCTCCCTCATCTTACAAAGAGATGGTTCACGAAATAGATTTGTTCATTTTCTTTGTGTTTTATGTTACTCTTCAGATACCCCATCTAGAGACCTCCTCTTACCATGAACTAAATAGTCATGAGGAAGGAAAGAGTCCAGTGTGCTAACCAGGTTTAACTCTATAGAGGACAATGAATTTGACAAATCAGAACTTCAGGATTCCATTTGCCCTATTAGTTCCAACTTTCTCCGTGTAGCAATCTATCTCACGGCATCCACTTACATTCTCTAGCAGGAATATAAATAATTTTCTAGGATGGAGTTGCCTGGTTTCTTTATGTCTTCATGTTTTCTGTTGCAGGAGGGCACGCGGGCCTGCTTTTGGTCCCAGTGGCCACCCGGCTCCCGCCGCCTGGTGCCTGACTAGCTTATACCCAAAATAATTACACGGAAACTGTATTTATTGAAATACTGCCTGGCCCGTTAGCTCTAGCCTCTTATTGGCTAACTCTCACATATTTATTTAACCCATTTCTAATAATCTGTGTGTCACCACGAGTCGTGGCTTACCGGGAAAGATTCAGCCTGTGTGACCTGGGAGCTTCATGGCGGCGGCTCTCTAACTCTGACCCCTTCCCAGCATTTTGTTCTCTTTATCCTGTCTATCTAAGTCCTGCCCTATCAGAAGGCCAAGGCAGTTTCTTTATTAACCAATAAAAGCAACCCAAATACAGAAGGACCCTCCTACACCAGTTTTCTCCTTTTTTTCTTGTGTGCATTTGTGAATGTGTGTGTGTGTATGTGTGTGCAGCAATGCACACATGTACAGAAACCACCCTCCTATGGACTAGGCTATTTACAGGTACCTTTGCTTTTACATGAATGTGGGGACTGAACTCCGGTCCTCATGCCTCTACAATAGATGTTCTTACCACTGAGGAATCTCTGCAGCTTGTATTTGGTAATAGAGGGACAATGTCACTGTGTAGCCAAGGCTGACCTCAAGCTAACATCTTGTTTCAGCCTCCCCAGTGCAGTCATTACAGATGGCACCATTGTACCTACCTCTGTGTTTTTTATTTTTATATTTATTTTTGCTAGTATCTATTACCTTAGGTCTTGGGAATCAAAGAAAAATAAGTCATTCTAGAAGAGTGGCCAGTTCAGCAGACAAAACAGAAGTATAAAGACTCTTCTAGCAGCATCTCCGTGACTTCAGAATCTTGTGAAATACTACAGTCATAGATGGGATACTTAAAATGATGAAAAGCCACAAAACATGTCACAAATCATTTCCAAGGTATCACTTATACTGAATAACAATTTTGCAGGACTTTAGGCGACTTGTAATTGTATTTGCTTGGCAACTATTGAATTCTGTTCGTGTTTAAATAGACTGCCCCGACCATATTCTCTTACATATTCACTAAGAAATTTTAACAGAAATTCCAGTGAACATGGAAGTTGTTTGTGGGCCTGGGCCACCCACCCAACAGAGAAATGAACCTTAGATAGTTCTGAGCACCATAAGTGCATGTTTGTTCTATTCCAGTCATTGTGAATTTCAGGCCTTTTTGTGATTATTGTTTAACCTGCTCTAATAGAACTTCCCAACTTCTCCCCCTTACACCTTTGCTTTCATATCATCCTTGTTCAAGCCACCCGAAGAAGCTAGTGGGAGAGAGGCTGAACAGCAGGCTTAAAAGGAAAGGCCATCCTCACCTGGTCACTGAGGCCCTTCTTGAAAGAGCTGTCCACACGCTTCTTTCACCGCCTCAGCTGAAGCCTCCTGAGCAACTGTCTGGTCCATACAGTTCCCAGACCCTCTAGGCAGTAGAAGGGGCATTCCTTTCTTCCATTCTCTCTTATACCGGGATAGGAGGAGGACACCTAGAAGCACAGCTTTTGTCCCTGGTTGTGGTGCCATGACTATCCTTAAACTCTACATTCTGCTGTCCTACACTAGTCCTGTGTGGGGTTGCAAGGCTGCCACAGTGAACTCTGGACAGTATCAGCTTTAAATGAGGTTACCGTTTCTGTTCTTTTTTGGTGTACTAGTGACAAGAGGTCACCTATAAGGACAAGGAGTTGTTGAGGGACAGAAGTCAATGCAGCTTGAATAAACACACCGAGTCAGAGCACCAGTCTTTGCCTTTTCTCATATATTCAGCCAGGTAAGGTTATTTTATCACATAAATTATGCAAATTCATTCTCAAAACTCACATCCAAGTTAACTGAAAACAGCATGCTTCCCTCTATGACCAAGAATCATAACCACCACTTCTGTTCAACATCACATTAGCTATCTTAGGTCATGAAATAAGAAAAGAAAACAAAAACTATAAACAGGCTAAATAAAACTGTCTTTGCAGGTGATATGGCAGAATAAATGACAAAGAAATAAAAACTCTCTTGGAACCAATACTCAATTGATACAAGGTTGCAGAATACAAGGCTAATAATATACAAAAGTCAGTTACTTCCTTATGTATCAGTGATAAACATTTGGAAGAAATCTAAAAGTAGAACACACCAACATTTACATTAATACTCTCCAAAATGAAATATATAGTTATAAATTATAACCATAACAAAACATGGTCCACACCCTTATTAGATAAACCTCAGACTCTGATGGGGAAAAAGTCAAATATCTAAATAAATAGGAAGATGTTCATAGATAAGAAGGTTCAAAGTCATTAAAGTCAAAGATCTCTAACTCAACATGTAGATTCAGTATAATCACAAAGCTCCAGATAATTATTAAATGGATATTGACAAACATTTTTACATTTTATATGAAGAGACAAAGGATACAGAATTACTGGAATAAGAAAATGCAGTCGAAGTACTTAACACTACCCAACTCTAAAGCTTCCTGTAGGACTCCTGTACCCAAGAATGTCTAATACTGATGAAAATAGGCAAATAACAGGTTAATGGAACAGAATGGAGAACCCAGAGGGAAAATACATATATATGAATCTTTGGTGAAGGAACAGCCAGTAAAAAAAGACTTGTTTCTTCAACAAGTTGTACTGGACTTCTGCATTCAAGAACCTGCATCTGGGCAGGACCTTTAGCACTCTCACAAAGGATGACCCTACCCCCAACTGCAAAACCAGAGGAAAACGAAATCCAAAGCAGTAAAACTTCTAGATGACAGAAATAGGAGGAAATCTAAACGACCTTGAGTTTGACAATGACATTTCAGAAATAAACCAAAGCACAGAGCATAGGAGAGAGAAAATTGATTAGTTGGACTTCACTAAAATTAAAAACTTCAGCTTTGCCAAAAACTTGTTTAAAGAGTGAAAAGACAAGGCACAGACCGGGAGAAAATTTTTGCAAAACACTTATCTGATAAAGGACTTAGAATCAAAATATCCAAAGAACGCTTAAAACTCAACAATAAGCAAACAATCCAATTAAAAAATGGGCAAAGGATCTGAACAGACACCTCATCAGAGATCTACAGATGGTAAATAAGCATATGAAAATATGTTCAACAGCACATATCAGTACAAAACTGCAAATTAAAACAACAATAAGATGCTACTACGTGTATTTTTAAATGTACGAGGACTTGTTTTAATCAGATATGTTAAGACACGCGGCATGGAGATGACTACCACCAAAAAAAAAAAAGCTGTTTTTATACCCTCAGATCCTAGAAGCAGGAGGCACATGGTACACTACGCCAGGCCACATGGGGGACACCAGGTCAGCAAGGAGCAGAGGGAACAAGGAATACATATGCAAAAACACTGGTTGTGACCTCAGCACAAAGAAACAGACACTTTAAGGCAGACAGGTTTAGGATTGACATATAGATAACGACTCTAGTGGGCTCGGGGGAACAGGAGGTGGCCTGAGTTAGCTCATACCTGGCATTGGGTGGCTTGGGGCACAGGAATATTGACATTCAAAGTGAACACTCTATAAAGAAAGTGTTCAAAAGCCAGGCAGTGTTGACAAAGACTTTTAATACTAGCATTTGGGAGGCAGAGGTGAGTTGTTTTCTGTGAGGTCGAGGCCAGCCTGATCTACAGAGCAAGTTCAGGAGAGAGAGAAGGGGAGGGAGGGAAGGAGGGAGGGAGAGAGGGAGGGAGGGAGAAAGGCAGGGAGGGAGAAAGGAAGGAAGGAAGGAAGGAAGGAAGGAAGGAAGGAAGGAAGGAAGGAAGGAAGGAAGGAAGAAAGGAAGGAAGGAAGGAAGGAAGGAAGGAAGGAAGGAAGGAAGGCAGGCAGGCAGGCAGGCAGGCAGGCTCATTTGGGAGAGAAAGTTGCTAGTTGTCTAGGTTTCAGCCAGCCTTTGAATGAGTACTCTTCCTAATCAGCAAGGGCCTGAATATCAAAACAAATGTAAATTACAGAAAAGGAAAAAGAAAATTGGTCCAAGACATATATAAGAATAACCACAGTCAATTCTGGCAAGAATGCGGTACAAAATTAGCTCATTTGTTGGAGGGCCACAAAGGTTTACAGGCACTTCGGATGAGAGTGTGACAGTTTGAAAGGCTGAACATAGGTTCTTCCTATTGACTCCAATGAATTGGATGTTTATGTCCCTACAATGTCTTGCACATGGATATCTATAGGGCAACGTTTGTCAAAAGTTTGAAACAAAGAAGATGCCTTTCAAAGACTAACTTGATAAAATAAATTGTGATACAGCCATAAAGTGGAATATCATTATTCACTGATAAGAGACATGCTATGGGGCCACAAAATATATAGAGAAATCCTTTAAATGCATTTTCCTAAATGATAGAAGCTATTCTGGAAAGGCTACTTCATATATGATTGCACTCTATGACATTTGAAAAATGGCAAAACTATAGAGACAGCCAATAATTGGTGATTGCCAGAGATTTGGAGGTGGAGAGGAAAGGAATAAATAAGTAGGACTTAGAGTATTTCTAATGCAGTGAAATTAGTAAATTCTCAATAGCATGATAATTAGACATATTCTTTTGCATTTGTCAAAATGAATGGAATTGTACAAAGTGAAAAGTAAGTTCTGACATAAATAATAATCTTCAGTTAACAATAGTTTATCAATATAGATTCAACAAATATAACAAATATACCACATTAATACTAGATATCAATAATGAGGAAAACAATATAAGTCTACTATACTTTCCTTTTTCCTTCATAATTTTTTTGTAGGGGGAGGTTCAAGACAGGGCTTCTCTGTGTATCCCTTTCTGACATGGAACTTGCTCTCTAGACCATGCTAGCCTCAAACTCAGAGATCTGCCTGCCTCTGCCTCTGGAATACTAGAATTAAAAGTGTGTGCCACCATGCCCAGCCACTTCATGTTTTTAATCAAAGGAGAACTCAACCCCAGTCCACCGTAAATTATGTAGTCAAGTCTTCCAGTTCACTGCAAGAGCCATCATATCCAAGTGCAATAGATGAGAGTCGCCCTGGGAAACCCACCTTCTTAATCATAGTATCTCTGCCCTTATACTCTCTGGATGATTTTTGTTTATACTTAGCATTGCTCAGAGCTGGGTACCATGGCATGTGCCTGTAGTTCTAGGTATTGAGAAGGCATCCAGCACTCAAGACCAGCCTGAGCAACATGCAAAGACACCATCAAAAGAAGAGAAAAGGGGTGTTTTAACGACACCAAAAAAAAAGAAGCATCACCTAGAAGACATTTACATTTCAAAGAGCTGACAGAAAGTACATATTCCAAATAGTCAGGAAACAAATTAGTAAAGATGAAAGATTTAAAGAGAAAGATAAACAAGAAACACAGAGAAAAGAATCCCAAAAGGTCAATCTATATTGAGTTCAACTGCAATACTCAAAACAAAACAGACTTGGTTTTCATTGCTCAGACTATACAGATTAGATGATCTCAAGGGCAGGACATTGTGGACCATTAAGTAGTCATTTGGATTTGAGTGTTGTGAGACGTGGTTTATTTCAGCTTCTGTGTATCATTCAACACATCAACTAAATCCCTTGAAGGCACCCAAGAGAAATGCTTGAACAGGTACAAAATGAGATGCCCACAAAAGGTTTTGTGACAACATAGAGTTGGTGATATTGAAAATAAGGCATTAGCTAAGAATACCAAATAAAATATGGACTGTGTAATGTAACAAAGGGTTGTCAATAAGAGCTCATTCATTCGTATTATAAATATGAAGAAACCCCAGAATAATGCTGAATAGAAAAAAGCTATAAATGTATTTTTGAAAAGGCAAGTGTTTAAGATGCAATTACCTGGTAAAACAAGGATACGAATGATAAATAACAATTTTGGTGAAGCAGATTCCTCTAAGATGAAAAAGAAAGGAGGTTGTCAGGGATTCTAAAAAGACATATTTACTTGTTAAAAGGAAACTAGTGAGCACTGGGAAACTCAAAGCTGAACTGGAAGAGGACTGTTTGCTCCCTCGTTGTATGCTTTTCTGTGCATTTGATGTACTTCACTTTAATTAGTGATCAGATAATAACTCAGCTCCTCGTTGTTTATCTTAGAGATGATAAAGAGACAGCAAGTGAAGGACGTTCGTTGGAACAGTAAGCCCATATTAATATAATGAGCTCAGTGGGCTGCGCTCAGGAGACAGTGATGGGAGCTCTGCTGTCACAAACACATGGCAGAAGCAATGTTCCCTAAAATTAGCAGCAGTGACAGGGTCAGAAACCCTTACCCCCTAACTGTCCCCAGCAAGGAAAGCTGTCCCAAATCACTACTTGTGATGTTCTGATGGGAATGGGGGCCTTCTCCCTATAAGGACTCCCTCTGTTCTCAGAAAACACTGTCAACTGAGCCTTCACTACTAACAAAGCCCAAGAGGAGCCAGGAGGCTTTGTCTTTGCCCACCCTTCCAACACTGATGAAGCTCCTCTGTTGTTAAATAGGCCCCTGGGCTGCACATTTGCACTGCGCTGGTAGGGAAGTAAGCAGAGGGTACTGTCTGTAATTATGAAAGGGGGTGAGGATGTTGTGATGGGGACAGCTTGGGACAAAATAAATTGATTGAGGAAGCAAACAGATACTTGACACAGTTTATGGTAGAGAGATTAAGATTTAGAGGGTATTTGGCTTCTCTCCAAAGAAATAACCCATTTATGTCTAAAGGGAAGGGAAGGATGTCTTACTTGGAGATAAGCTGAAATGGAAAATAAGGCAAGAGTAAGAACTTGCAGGAGGAACAGGCTTCCGAATCGGCCTACATGGGGATCACAGAATAAAGTTTTGCTAAATGTGGGGTAAGAGGAGGCTGCAAACTGAGCCTGAAGTGGAATCCTGACTCCAGTTACGACATGTGGGTAATTCAGTCATTGCATCTCTAAAGTAGGGACTGGATCTAGATCAGTGTCTCTTGTGTGTGGTACTTAACACTTGCACTGGAATGATGTGGGAAGAGTCAGAACACATAGCAGTTCCTGGACCAGACAAGGTATACAAGCCAGAGTGAAAAGATGCGTTTAACATCTCTGTAAACCTGAGTGTTCAGTTTAAGACCCAATACTGAGAATATTGAATCTTTTACATTATTTTAGTGTGTGTGTATGTTTGTGTGTGTGTGTCTGTCTGTCTGTCTGTCTGTGCCTCTGTGTATCTACCCCATGTGTACAGGAACAGCAGAAGTCAAAAGACGGCATCAGATCCCCAGAAGCTGGAGTTTCTACAGTTATGAGCTGCCATGTAGCTGCTAGAAACCAAACATGGGTCCTGTGTGAAAGCAGTAAACATTCTCTTCAGCTGCATATACAAAGTTTTAAATGCCCTGGCTTGGGCAGTCTTTGGTGATTGAATTTGACTCCTTCTGACAATCATTCTAGAATTAATGGAATTTTCTGAAATGTGTAAGAGAATGAGGAAAGTAATTTATTTCCTTCAGATTTTGATGTAATTTTCTAAAGAATATAATATGGTCTTTTCTTTGAGTAAAAAGCTGTCCATTTTTCCTGCTATAGAAAGCTCTGTATATGTTGATGAAGATGGTGACAAATGAATATTCTGGAAAAATGACCATTTAGTTTCCTGGAGAGGAACAAGATGGGGTTCTGATAATAGCTCTTGGAAAAGGGAAGGCAGGATTTTCATAGAAATACCTAGCATTTACATCTTCCATTTGCTCCATCCTTGTTCATCTGCAATATTGCACTGTTGATTCTGGTTCGGTTTCTATAAATTTGCTTTCTATTCCTTTTCTCTCTTCAAATATTTGCTGAATCCACTAAATACCAGGACTTTTGCTTCATGTATGGGATGCTAAGACTATAAAACACACCACTCCTGTCTCAAAGAGCTCATGAGATGGGGCACATATAGCATACTCTATGGTAGCACTCTGGGGTTTGTAGACAAATATGAATAAAGTAACAATATCACAGAAAGGAAGCCACTTGTTTCATTTGGAGGAGTCAAGAGTCTTTCAACTACCTAGGTTCTGCTGGACCTGAGACATGCTAATGGAAAAAACAAACAGAGAAGTCAAGGCTCATGAACAACAACCAGGAAGCATAGAAGCCTAAGCAGACACACGAAGATTCGTAGTGGCACTTTCTGATTGGGAAATAATGCTTTGTTCTTTAGTTTAGGGAGAAAGTAGACTGTGAGTTTACATAGTAAATCTGGACTCAAATTAGAAAGATCGTACAGGCTGGGGATGTAGCAGGGCTGTGTTCACGAGGCCCCTGGGTTCAATGACCAGTGCCAGGATCTTCAAAGGGAAAAAGAAAGAGCTGTAAAGGTCTTGTGTGAAGGTGCTAAAGGTTACCATGATTTGTAATTCACTGCGATGGCACTGATGTGAAGTGTTGGTAATATGTCCTACCCTTTGAAAAAGTACACTCTCTGGAACAAATAGGAAAAGCAGAAAGAAGGATAGAAACACAAAGCCAATGGTAAGTCAGTCATGAGGCCAGTAGAGGAATCTAGGGGTCACTAGCTTCAGGAAATGAGCAGCTACAGTGATGGGAAAAGAGGTTAGAGGCTTTTCCAGAAGAGGAACTCAGAGGGCTTAGAATCAGTAACCAGTGAGGGAAGATGAGAAAGAGCAAGAAACAAAAGATGTATCTGCAGCTTCTAGGTTTGTTGGTAAACAGGGCGAAAACACAGTTCAGCTAAGATGGGGCAGCAGCATGCAGTGGTTGAACGAGTGCTGGCTTGAGTGTGAGTGCTGGGCTGACCCAGGGATCCACAGAGCATGAAGCTGTGGACATGGCCATTGCGACTTGGAGGTAGACGCATAGAATTAATACCTGAAATCTTCGTGATACATTACACCACCAAGGGGAAGTCAGAAGGTGATGGATAACCAGAGAGAAGAAGCTAGAGATTTATGGGTGTCTATACACATCCCATGTTTCCCACTGCTAACCGTGCTGATAAGTTATGATGGGACAAGAGAGGAGAAAGTACATCCAGTGACCATGGCTAAAAGCTCTGTAGTGATAACTGCACAGAAAATACATCTACTGAATCACCAGTTCTTTCTTCCTTTTATCTTTCTTTTTGTTATTGATTATTTGGGATCTCACATCATGTGCCCTGACCATGCTCACCTTCTAGTCTTCTCACACTCACCCCATTTCCCTCGTGACTTCCCTACCCTCACTCCGAAAAATTCCATTTTGTGTGGTACATATGTTCACTGGAGCATGATCACATACCTAGTGACCAGTGCCTCCCCAAAGGAGAATGAGTCTTTCTCTTCCTAAAACCACTCCCAGAAGCCATCAGCTGAGGAGAGCCGGTGGCCACAGGCTAATCTTCTCTCACTCACATCACCAGTTCTTAAAAAATGGGCCACACCAGAAAATAATATGCTGACAAGATACATTTCATTAAAGTATGTAGTGCCCATTTAATGACAGTGTTGATCCTATCCAATTCACAGTAAAAGAACAAGAAATGGGTGGCATTTGGATTCATGTAAAAATAGATACACTATAACATTTTAGGAGCACCGATTAAATCTTACATAAGTTTTCACAATGTGAAGTTAAGAAATATTCATAAAAAATGAAAGGAAACATATAAAAAGGGAAATACTCAGACATAAAAGCAAGTGAACGAGTTGTATTTTACTATTCTTTCATTATTTTCCTGCTAAAATTGATAGCGTGGAGAGGAGGGTAAAGTTGCAGTAGGAGGGCCACTTGTTCATTTCCTGGCTGCCCAAACTCCCAAAATAAGCACACAGAAACTGTATTAATTAAATCACTGCTTGGCCTATTAGCTCTAACTCTAACTTCTTATTGGCTGGCTTTTACATCTTAATTTAACCCATTTCCATTATTTTATAGTTTACCAAAAGGTTCGTGGCCTACCAGCAAGGTTCCAAAATGTCTGTCTCTGGTGGCAGTTCCATGGCTTCTCCCTGACTCTGCCTCTTTCTTCCAGCATTCAGTCTAGTTTTCCTGCCTAGCTCTACTCTACCCTATCACAGGCCTAAGACAGTTTCTTTATGAACCAATGGTATTCATAGCACACAGAAGGGAATCCCACATCACCTCCCCTTTTCTCTTTAAATAAAAAGGAAGGGTTTAACTTTAATATATAAAAATTATATACAATAAAGCAGGTATCAAGCAAGAATTACAGTTATAATATTTATGTCTACTTTATCTTTTATCATATCTCAGGAAAACTATAACTGTAACTATTTATTCTTCAACTATATCAAAGACTCCAGAAGTATATAATATTACCTAAGTAAACAGGAAGTGCATTGTAAGCAACTCCCGAAACTCTAGAATTAACAGAGACATCTCACTGCCTGGACAGTCACCCAAAGTTCTTCTGTAATGTTTCAGCATCTATATTCAGCCTACAGGCCAACAGTATCTGGCACACTTTTTCATGAAACAGGAAATTTCAAAGACATGTCTACCTATTTTGGCAGTTTGTCAGTCACTTTTCTCTGTGTCCTGCAGACTCTTTCATGTCTAGCAGACTCTTTCATGAAGCAGGAACCCTGAAGGATGGTCTCACCTTTAGGCAAATTCAGCAGTCATTTCTCTGTGGGTCCTGCCTGCATGTCCAATTTACACAGCATAACATCAAACAGTCCAGGCAAGTTTCTTGCCCAAATGGCTAGCAAACTCTATAAGGAGCCTCTTCGATGCCCATAATCCACTTGAAGTAGCTTGGTGCTGCTGGAGCAGATGAATCTCACTGTCATGAAAAGCACTAAGTTCTTAAAACATTTTAAATGCCATATTCTGTAGTTTTTGAAAGGTTTGAAGAATGCCTATCCCTCTGAAATACATATCTGTCCATCTAGAAAATCTAACTAACAGGACTACAAACTTGACTAGTATAGATGATTATCTATTAACCTATATTTCTTAATTATACCTTACATTTTTAAATGAGCTATACAAACAAAATACCTTAATCAAGAACAGAAATATATATATATACAGTATAACAAAATTGACCTTAAACTTTTACCAATAAAATAAGATCCATACCAATGCAAAGCATATCCCCCTTTAAATGTAAACAAACATTTATAAACAATCATTTAGGGAATAGTTCTCTCCAAACTGCTTCCTGCTTTTTGTTGGGCAAAGTAATTTTTGGGGGTATTCTCAGCAACCTTTCAGGGGGTCTTGGTCAATAAAACCACATTAGTCTGGAAGGATTCCACAGGTTCTCATCCTTTGTAGAAACAAAAGAAGAACCTCTTTTCCAAAGCAACATATCCTTAGACTCAAATTCTGAAGTCAAGATACCTTTAAAGTATATATATGTTGGTTACTTAGCTCCTTCACAGTCAAAAAAATTCAAAGTTCAAAGAAAACACAATAATATACATAATCTAGACTCTCTGTGTATATTTCATCTTTACTTGGCTTATTTGTTTTTACTCTATTACCTTTTAATATTTATTTTATTATCTTTACTCCTTTAATCTATGACTGTCTGTGCTCTTCCTCTTTAAAAACTGTGTTTTTTTTATAAACCATTTGCTTCTTTTTATAACTCTCTATGCTCTTTCTTTTTCTCCCAAGCATGCATACATTTTTTAAACACATTGTTTCTCATTTAGAGGTCTTTTATGTCTGAATCTGTCCTATTGTGTATCTGTATCTATAATCCTTTTCTGTCCTAGAGAGCTTTTAAAATGATAAGCAGCTTGGTCACAAGTGTCCCTGGGTGCTGGCTCCGCTTCTCTCTGCTTTTCAAAATCGCAGAAGTACCATTACTGCCAGCTCTGGGACTTCCAGGTAGAAGCCATGATCACCACTTTAACTCTGAGAAGGAGCATGCAGCACATAAGCCCTTTTTATCTGAGCAATAGCTAAATCTGCCATGCAGCACAATGTGCCGTCTGGAAATATCTCTGTGTATGGTGGCAGTAATCTGCCATGCTCTCTTGCCTGTGCACACTTACTTAGTAGACCTGATTCATATGTAAAACAGCTTTCTTATTTTGATGTATATATAAATGTTAGGCAAAATTCTAGATATGTCTTCAGGACTCAAATTTTCTTATCATTAAGTAATGATCTATATTCTAGTATGCAGACAAAGCTTAGGTTACCAATCAACTGATTTTTAAGAGAGTATGTAGAATTATTGGATATAAATAGCATAATCATATGAGCCCTCTACAAAGAGAACAAGGTTGGTTGTGGTGGCATATGCCTGTAATCCCAGTACCAGGGATCCTAGGGCAGAAGCGTGGCAAGTTTGAAGCTGGCCTGGGTGGGCTACATCAACAGACACCTTGTTTAGAAAGTTCTAAACAAATACCAGAGTGAGAACCAGTACAAAGTAAGGAAGTCTTGGGCTGGCATTGCAAACTACAAAAATGGCAGGAGCCACCCGATGAAAAGGGAAACAATCTTCAAGATGAGAACAGTCCAGTTCTGCCACAAATGAGGAAATAGGAACCTTAGGCTGCCATCTCTACACCACATGCTACTGGGTTAGTCCAACCACTAAAATCAGTTGGGCAACAGACTCATTCCCAGAGCCTCCACAAAGAAATGGCCATCTCATCATCTTGATTTTGTACTGTAAATTATGGAAATGAAACCCAACTAGACAATACTTTGTCTAGATTTCTGAACTATAAAACTGGAAGATAACACATACGATCTATGTTAGACCACTAACTTGTGACATTTTGCTGTGGCAGCAATAGAAATCTAATACGAAAGACCATTTCACTGGGAACAAAACTGGCACCTTATTCTCCCATGAAAATGTTTCTTATTCACCCTGCCTTTGAATCACTTAGTTCAGAAAACCCAAGGAGCAGCCAACAGGCTGGAGAATGTTGTTAAAGTAAGTGAGAAAACAATAGATGAGAAGAAAAATAGCTTACTATGGAAAAGTTGTGTATGATGTCACATTTGAAATAATTTTCATTTTAATAGATTCAGAAAACCTAAAATTCCTTAGTGGAAAAAAAAACAACATATCTTCTTATGAGGAGTGTGTGAAATAAAATGCTACCATGAAATTCAAACTATGATAAAGAACCCCTAAGACTGCAGGGTTGTTGGACAGACAGGACAAACTCTCTAGAGCCCCAAAATGTCGCCAGCTGTGGTCTTATGTAGTTGTAGTTATTATACAGCATGGAATTGAAAGCTGCTCTGTGTCTTGGTGAGATTTTTATGAATACTTTGTAAACATGGGTGATCTATTTAAAGCATCAAATATTTTTATCTACACAAGTCTTGCTTAAGTCACAGTGCTAGCTCCCTTCTGAACATCATGAACACAAGGTATCTCTTGCTGGAGCCTTTTTTCCTGGTGCAGTGTGTGCACATGTGTAAGCCCAAGTCATTGACATCAAAACACAGACTGAAGGTTTCCTGAAAGATGCCCAGGCCATTTTAAGGCTTATCTGGAAAGAGAGTGAGAGCTGCCCCCACAAGTTCTAGTCTTTAGTGATGATGGGGAAATACACTCAGAAATAAATAGCTTCATTCAAATGAGAGCTCAAGAACACCAGATCGTTCCATGGGTTTTAAACGGGTTTTCAACAGCAGCTGACAGTGGAATCCCGTGGAGCTCAAAGGATGCTCTTGTCTTATTTGAAACTGGCCTTTCAAACACAGCCATCATTCAGAGGACTCAGAGAGCCCGCCTCTTTCTCCTCATTTGTTTGACTCCATCCTCTCCTTCAGATTCCCCTATGTACTTAATCAACTCAGCAAAATGCAGTCTAATCATCTATATAAATTTCTTATATTTAGACAACCATTTATAGCATGACTGAACACACTACAAGCATTTACTAATCTTCCTAGCTTCCTGAAAGTACCAAATACCATAATAATTAATTATAAATACATCTTTTCCTTTTGGATCATTTTAATTTAGACTATTGCGTCTTCCCACTGCAGGCAAGAAGTGCCTTAAAGAATGAATATCACACTTCACTGCAAATGCCTGTTTTTTCACTTCAGTGTAAATAATTTAATAAGCTTCTATTGACTACTCACTAACATGTACCAGGTTCTGAACTTGGCACTGGGAATAAACAGATTAATAAAATGTAGTCCTTGCTCAATAAAAGTTCATAATCTACTCAATCAATAATTTCACATACACACTAATGAACAGATGCCTACTCAAAACTATTTCTTCAAGAAAGACAAAGTTCACTGCGGTCTAAAAAATAGGAAATTTCTAAATAAATTATGACCTAGTTCTTTCCCCTACTCTCAAAAAAATATCACCTATTATTTATCAATGGATCTCTGAAGATGAACTAAATCAATGTATTTTGTTGCTGTCTTCTTAAAGGCATTCATATTTCTTGGAGCTGAAATGTACCACGGCCCTGACCATTGTAATAATTAAACATATCTTGTAGAGCACATAAAACTTCAACACCATTTCTACAAAGTTGAAATAAGTACCAGTAGATATGACTAGGTTAAGTGGGGCTAAATTTAAAAGTAGAGTAGTATCTACTAAACTAAACATGTTTGAAAAATATTACTCATAACTGCACGTAAGTACATTCTGATATGAGCATTTTTAATGTATCAGTTATTCAAAAGGGTCTCTCTCGCTCTCTCTCTCTCTCTCTCTGAGTATGAAATTCCTTGTTTCTGAGAAGATACAAAAGAAATGTCCTAACAGAGGAGATCCATCCAGAGGAGTGAGTGTGTGTCCGCCCGGCCGGATGGTCCGGGAGCCAGTGCAGGGCCCCTCCAGCTCCTGCTGCAGGAGCTTCTTTGTTCCACAGGACCCTGCTTCCCCCAAGCCTGCCCGATTGTCTGCGAGGTCCTTGACCCAGGAAGACTTCCTGCTCCTGCACAGAGGGGATCCATCCAGAGGGGTAAGTGTGTGCCCGCCTGGCCGGACGGTCAGGGAACCCAGGGAACCGAGTGCAGGGCCCCTCCAGCTCCTGCTGCAGGAGCTTCTTTGTTCCACATGACCCTGATCCTGTACTGGGGAGATCCGTCCAGGGGTGTAAGTGTGTGCCCGCCCCGCCAGACGGTTTGGGAGCCGAGTTCAAGGCCCCTCCAGCTCCTGCTGCAGGGGCTTCTTTGTTCCACATGACCCTGCACCCCCAAGCCTGCCCCATTGTCGGCGAGGTACTTGGCCCAGGAAGAGTTCCTGCTCCTGCACTGAAGAGATCCATCCAGAGGGCACTCCTTTCCATCTGCCTGGTCTTTAGATCCACCAGCACAGCCAGCCCCAGTGCTGAGTGGTCCTAAGAGAGGGCAGACCAAGAAAATACCCAAGTACACAATCAGTCACAGCAAAGATTGGACCAAGACGCCAAGATTCTCCTGACCGCATTTGAAGGAAGAGATGGACAGGTGCCAATGCAAGAATTCCTCCAACAACCTGAAAAGCAACATGACAACACCAGAATCCAGTGAACAAGCAACAGGAAGACTTGAACACCCTATTCCAGAAGAAGTAGAAGAAATCAACTTTAAACGTAGCATTATGAAAATAATAGAGGCCCTTAAACAGGATGTGAAAAACTCCTTTAAAGAAATGTATGAGAAGACAAACAAAAAGTTAGAAGAAATGAATAAATCTCTCAAGGATACCCAAGAAAACCAAGAAAAAGCAATCAAACAGGTAATAGAAACAGTTCAAGTCTTGAAGACCAAAATGGAGGCAATGAAGAAAACATAAACCAAGGGGTAGCTGAATATGGAAAATCTGGGTAAACGAACAGGAACTACAGAGACAAGTATAACCAACAGAATACAAAAGATAGAAGAAACAATCTCAGACGCTGAAGATACTATAGAGGAAATAAACTCATTGATCAAAGAAAACAGCAAATCCAACAAATTCTTCACACAAAACATCCAGGAAATCTGGGACACCATGAAAAGACCAAACCTAAGAATAATAGGGTAGAAGAAGGAGAAGAATTACAGCTCAAAGGCCCAGAAAACATATTCAACAATATTATAGAAGAAAACTTTCGCAACCTAAAGAAGGATACTTCTATGAAGGTACAAGAAGCATACAGAACACCAAATAGACTGGATCAAAAAAAAATCCCCTTGCCATATAATAATCAAAACACAAAACATACAGAATAAAGAAAGAATATTAAAAGCTGAAAAGGAAAAAGGTCAAGTAACATATAAAGGTAAACCTATCAGAATTACACCTGACTTCTCAATGGAAACCATGAAAGCCAGAAGAACTTGGATAGATGTGCTCCAGTCATTAAGAGACCATGGATGCAAGCCCAGGCTACTATACCCAGCAAAGCTTTCATTCACCATCGATGGAGAAAACAAGATATTCCAGGACAAAAACAGATTTAAACAATATGTAGCCACAAACCCAGCCTTACAAAAAGTACTAAAAGGAAAACCACAACCCAAGGAAACCAACAACACCCATAATAACACAGACATCTGACAACCCTCCACCAACACAACTCAAAGAAGGGAAACACACAAACACTACTGCCAAAAAACATAACCGGAGTTAACAGCCACTGGTCATTAATATCCTCTAATATCAATGGACTCAATTCACCGATAAAAAGGCACAGGTTAAGAGAATAGATACAAACACAGGATCCAATATTCTGCTGTTTACAGGAAACACACCTCAACCTCTAAGACAGACACTGCCTCAGAGTAAAGGGTTGGGAAAAGGTTTTCCAATCAAATGGACCTAAGAAACAAGCAGGTATGGCTATACTAATATCTAACAAAATCGACTTCAAACTAAAATCAATCAGAAGAGATGGAGAAGGACACTTTATACTCATAACAGGAACAGTTCATCAGGTTGAAGTCTCAATCCTGAATATCTATGCCCCTAATATAAAAGCACCCACATATGTAAAAGAAACATTACTAGAACTCAAAGCACACATCAAACCTCACACACTAATAGTAGAACATTTCAACACTCCTCTCCCACCAATGGACAGGTCAACCAGACAGAAACTTAACAGAGAAATAAGAGAACTCACAGATGTCATGAATCAAATGGTCTTAACAGACATCTATAGAACATTCCACCCAAACAAAAAGAATATACCTTCTTCTCAGCATCTCATGGAACCTTCTCGAAAATTGATCAAATAATCGGTAACAAAGCAAACATCCACAGATACAAAAAAAGTAGTCACCACCTGTGTACTATTGGATCACCATGAAATAAAGTTAGAATTCAACAATTCTACCCCCAGAAAGCCTACAAACTCATAGAAACTGAACAGTCAACTACTGAACCACCCCTGGGTCAAGGAAGAAATAAAGAAAGAAATTAAAGTCTTCTTTGATTTCAAAGAAAATAAAGACACAACATATCCAAACCTATGGGACACTATGAAAGCAGTGCTAAGAGGAAAGTTCATAGCCCTAAGCACCCACATAAAGAAAACGGAGAAAGCTCACATTAGAGACTTAACAGCACAGCTGAAAGCAATAGAAAAAAAAAGAAGCCGACTCACCCAGGAGGAGTAGACGACTGGAAATAATCAAACTGATTCAACTGAATCAACTGAAATCAACAAAATAGAAACACAGAAAACAATCCAAAGAATCAATGAAACAAAGAGCTGGTTCCTTGAGAAAATCAACAAGATTGACAAACCCCTATCTAAACTAATCAAATGGCAGAGAGAGAACACGCATATTAACAAGATCAGAAATGAAAAGGGGGACATAACCACAGATACTGAGGAAATTCAGAAAATCATTAGGTCTTATTACAAAAGCCTGTATGCCACAAAATTGGAAAATGTAAAAGATATGGACATTTTTTTAGATAAGTACCATATACCAAACTTAAAACAAGACCAGGTGAATAATTTAAATAGACCTATAAGTCGTGAGGAAATAGAAGCTGTCATCAAAAAACCTCTCAACCAAAAAAAAAAAAAA